>CM068968.1:7955762-7968869 GCA_035128595.1 Eptatretus atami
GTGGAGATGGCCTTGGATACCATAGGAAGAGAGTTTGGTGAGAAGGGCGGGGTGCCAGACCGTATCGAAAGCACGCGATATGTCTAGGGAGATGACTTTGATCTCATGTTTGTCATTGAGGACCTACATCCATTGTTGGGAAGCAGAAGCAGCATATCCAGGGTAGAGTGACCTGGTCTGAATCCAAATTTATGATCGGAAATCAAGCCCTTGGAAAAGAGGAAGGATTGAATATCAGAGGCGATGATGGATTCCATGGCCTTGCTGATGTTTGGGAACAGGATGATTGGTTTGCAGTTGCAGGGATCTGTTTTTGCACCTTTTTTATGTAGAGCGGTAATGTTTGCTGATTTTCAAGCAGATGGCAGATGACCTTCAACAGAGAGAGAGAGGGTGAGCAAGAGCAGCAGAGCAAGTTTTAAGGACATGTGGGCTGATGCCGTCTCCGGTTGCGGAATCAGACTCGATTTTTGACAGCAAACTCCACCTTGTCGGGAGAAAAGAACACAGTGTCCAGGAACAGCTGGTTCCGACTGGATATGGTGGATACAGAAAGCAATGGATTTGGGACACAAGATTTTAAAGAAAACATGGAGTTTAGGCATTCAGCCTTTTCAGGGGCAGTGTCAGCTGTGCAGCCATTTGAGTTAAGGGAGGGGATGGAGGGGTTACATACACCAGAAACAGATTTGACCAGATGCCAACAAAATTTGGAGGGTGGAGAAAGGTTTGAGAGTTCAGACTTGGGATTAGAAAGATGTTGTTTCCTGGCTCTCCTGAGGTTAGACACACACTTGTTCCGAGCTTTGTGGAAGGAATGAGATTGTCTTCAGTTGGCCTTCCATGAGGTGAAGGCAAGGTGTTTCAGGGCAACTGCCAACCACAAGCTTCAGTGTACCATGGGCAGCAAGAAGGGTATGGCAACTGAAGACGACTTGGAGTAAATCTGTGCATGAGAGAGAGAGAGCAAGTTTCTTTGAAATCATTTCCAGGATGAGTTCATGTCGGAAAGAGTAGAAATGGGAGTACAGTCTCAAGGTTTGATGGCTGCTTGAAGTCCCTGCCAGTTCACCTGAATGTGAATGTTAGACTCGTCGGCATCGAGATGTTTCTCTGAGAATGGCCAGAGAGATGTCCAATTTTACAAACATATGGTCAGAAGAACCGATTGGAGCTGAATAAGAACAGCAGACATTTGCAGGGAAATTGGTCAAACCAAATCTAGAAGAGATGGAGTACCATTGACTGAGATCTGGTTCGGAGGTTGACAGATTGTGTCGGTTCCAATGAGTCGCAGAAGTCCTTTGCTGAATTGCCATGGCAGGTGAGAGAGGTACCCACACCCAGCCAACTGGCATTATGACAAATGAAATCACCACATAAATTATGAGGAAGAGAGAGTTGGGATGAGTGGATAGAAGTTGGTCCATGTTGTCGGTGAGCAAGGCGTAAATGGAGTCATCACTGATTGGTGGATGGTACAACACACATATAAACAAGAGTTGGGAGCGGAGGGGAAGCTCCAGCCATTCTTTTAGGAGGAAAGTTTCTGTTAAGCAGATTATGTCTAGTTTGTAAATGGCAACCTGAATGGAGAGATCAGTCAGGTTAGAGCGAAGGCCTTGGATGTTTGAGGTCCAGAACGTGAAAGGAAGAGGGAGGGGGAAGAGGCTTTGTGTGTAGGAGAGGGTAGTGGAGGGGGAGGGTAATACAGATGAGAGGGGGAGGTATCGAGAGGTGTTGACAATGTGCAGGAGATGGCAGAAGAGCTCTGGGAGAGCGCCAGATGAGGAGAATGACAAAAGGATAGTTGGTGATGAGATGAGGCACAGTGTGGAGCAATAAGAGAGGGGGGCAGAGGGAAGTAGAAGATTGGAGGAGGTGGAGGAATGAGTGGGAAGGGGAGATAGGGGGAAGGAGACAGCTTTGTTGATGTGAGGGGGGGCAACTTTGAGAAGGGGAGTGAGGGGAGATTTTAAGGGGAAGGGTGAGGGGGAGAAATGAGGTGGAAGGGTGAGGGGGAGAATGAGGGAGACAGGTGTGGGGGTAGCTTTTGATAAAGGTGAGGGGATGGGGTTTGGAGGGGGAAGACAGTGAAGTTTGAAGAGGGAGGGGGCGGCTGATTTGAGAGGGAGAGCTGACAGGGAAGCTTTGAGAGGGATGTGAGACGATGAGAGCAGCTACGGTCATGTTGGATGAGTGAGAGGTGGGTAGAGGGGAAAGATGAGACTGCTTCGTGGTATGGTGAATATGGGAGCCGGTGGGGGAAGGAACAAGATTTGAGGGGGTGGGAAGAGTGGGGGGTGTGATGAGAGGAAAGAAAGAGCATGTTCGAGATGTTGAGGAGTGTAGTGATTGAGAGAGTGAGATATCTGTTCAGTTGGAATGGAGCTCACAGCTGTTTGAACACCACAGTTTGTGTACAAACATGCATTGCAAAATGGGATTAATTTTTTTTTTAAAGATGTCAGAGATGTTTAAAGATGTTAGGCGGGGAGTGGAATAAAGGTGAGTTCGAGAATAGAGAAGGGAAAGGCTGTAATAGTTGGACTTTTAAGACATGGGATCTATGAAAGGTCGAATTGAACTCGGCCTTTGCAGAAGAAAAAGAAGAAGAAGAAGAGGAGTAGTGTGTTTTGATAGAATGGAGAAAAACCACACAGGAGAAAGAAGTTTAAACATTTTAAAACACCATTTTTTTAAAGGTTAGTTCAGAGAGTTGTAGAGTAAAGGAAGAGGTTGAAGAAAAGGTTGTGAAGGTATTTGGTGAGGACCTTCACGATCAAAGTGGGAATGGAAAGGTGGATCGGCAGGAAGGAGTAGGAGGAAGAGGAAGTCACGTGGTTACGGGAGGTGTAAGTAAGGTAAGAAGGGAATTTTTTTTTAGTTTTTTTAAAGACATTAAACAGAGGGTATAGTTGGGAGGAATTGAAAGAGTGGTGAAGGGGTTGTAGTGAAAATATAAATCTGAAGGTAATAAGGAGAAAATGCAATAAACATGATCGTGCACACAGACGAGGATAAGCTGAAGGGTAGGCCTCAAGGAACCCGATGTAAAAAAAATCCAACAAATTCTCACAAATTGGCACAAGTTTAAAAACAAAACTGAACTAGAAACACAGTAAACATGGAGATAACAAATTAACAGTAAAAACGTGACAAAAATGACTGGGAAAACTTATCTTTGAGAAAGTCGGCAGAGACCACAAAGAACACCACTATAGCTCAAGAACCGGAACCGGAAGTCCTAATTTTTCTTACCGGAAGTCATCTTCATGTTGGCCTACTCTCTGTTTTGAAGCCACAAACCACTCTTGTATAACAATATCATTTGAGACATGAACCGATTGCTTCATCCCGCTTTTTCGATTCACGTGAGCTGGGTAACAACATAATCTCTGACGTGAGACCGTACAAACGCACAATTTGTAGAAAATCTTTTAATTGGTCATCCAACCTGAAAACGCACATGAAAATTCACAATAGAGGACAAGGAGATTACAAATATTGAGAATGTCTAAACAAATGCAAAAATTGTGGGAAATCCTTCATCAAATAGGGCAAGCTCATTACACACTAGAGAATGTCCACACAGATGCACAATTTGCAGCAAATCTTTCACTCAATCATCCTGCCTGAAAACACAGATGAGAAGTAAAAATGATGACCGCTCCTACAACTGCATAATTTGTGGAAAATCCTTCATGCAGTCAGTCCTTCATGCAATCTAAAAACGTTCATGAGAAATCACACTGGCTTTTTATCACCTTGGGCAGAGAGCCTTTCGGAAGTGCAGCCCTGTGGACATTTATTCTACTAGTTGAAGGGCCCATCTAAGGCGAGCAGTAAAAACACTTGAGTATTCTTCTTCTCAATCAGCTCATATAACCATATTCTGTGATAGTTTCATTATTTAATTCGTTTCAAATTAAATTATTCTGTGTGCACATATATCTGAAATTTACAATTTAATTCCACCTTGTTTCCCCAAAAAGTCATGCACTCATTTTAATTGATGAAAAGTGCAGTTTTGGCTACGCACACGCACGACGCACGCCCACACACACACACAACACACACACACACACACACACACACACACACACACACACACACCCACACACACACACACACACACAACACACCTCCATTATAGTATGATGATGATTGGCACAATTCCACTGAGTGCAATCTGTGACCCCTCTCAAGAAGGAACATTCCTGTGAGGAAAGCCAGGTAGTTGGCAGCAACCAAAGTTTTCCCAATAATGGTGAACCCTCTTTAATGGAGGGCACGCTTTTGAACTCCGACTTACCAAGAAGGAAACAAGGAACCCAGAACCCTACAATTGAAAAATATTTTCAACAAGATATTGAATTGTCATGACAATGCCTGTTTGAATAAAGTGACATGTTGGAGCCATGGCTGCACCGAATTTTTAAATACGAGGAAAATGTATGCAAGAGTCGCAGGAAATGTCAATTGGTAGCATGTTCATGATTCAGCACAGGTCTTGGGTTAGATTACTGAAGATACAAATCTAATAACATCTGTCACTGATGCACTGGTAGTAAATCGCGGTGGGTGCATTTTGCAGTGGGCTGTCACATTTTATTTTAGGTTACGGACGTTGAATATCACATGATACCTTTCTTAAAATCTGGCCTTTCATATGTTGGTAGTCTGGTTATATTGCATACTTGGGGTGAGAAATGATCCCAAGAATGGTGAGGAAATTGATGTTTGGAGAAGCATGCAATTGCAATACAGCAAGTCGTCGACTTACGACCTATGCGACTTACGACTGATCGACTTTACGACCACGCCCGCGACCGCGATCTGTACTGTATGTCTGACAGCGTGAGTGTTGCCCAGCTGTGCGTACGACAGTTTCCGCCTCAGCGCCCGCCAGTGCTAGTGTGTTAGCGTGGTCTCGGTATAGCGCCGTTTATCCATATCCGTTTGTCTTAATTTTTTTTACTTCAAACCCCCAAGATGTCTACCAAGAGGAAATTATCTTTGTCTACTCCTCAACCTGCCAAGAAGGAAAGAAAGGCCATTGATCTCGCCACGAAAATGCAGGTGATCAAACAGTACGAAGGAGGAAAGAAGTGAATGTGATCGCACGTGATCTTAAGTTATCACACTTACTGTGTCGACGATTTTGAAAGATAAAGAAAGGATTCGTGAAGCTGTGAAAGGTTCTGCACCATGCGATCGACAGTTATAACACGCAACGGACCGGGCCCATCCACGAAATGGAGAAATTGCTGCATGTTTGGATGGAAGATCAGATCCAAAAACGGACACCTTTAAGCCTTTTTACTGTGCAGACGAAGGCTAGAAGTCTATTTCAGACTTTGAAAGAGCGCGCCGGAGAAGAGTACAGTCAAGAATTTGTAGCAAGTACTGGCTGGTTCAAAGATTCAAGAAAAGATTCCAAATTATAATGTTCGAGTGACTGGAGAACAGCGAGTGCAGATGAGGAAGGAGCTCGTAAGTTTGTTGAAAGTCTTGGAAGAAGGTTTATCTTTATTAAATAAAGTACTTTCACATTTTGAGAAAATGGACCCAAATATTGAACGCTTTGCAGGGATTGAACGGATGGCACACGATGTTTTTCGTCCGTATCGTGAAATATACGAGGAGAAAAAGAAACAAACAATTCAGACAAAGCTCACCATGTTTACGAAAAAAACAACTCCTCTGGCTACCCCGAGCGTTGCCCCAGCTGATAACATCGACGATCCACAGCCAAGCACGAGTGACCAATAACATGTTTGGTATTTTTTTAATTTATTATGTTTTGTAACGACTGTAAAATGTTTTCTATTTTTGTATGTTTTTGCAAATATTAAACCAATTGTACTGTAGTATGCAGTGTTTGACTTAAACCTGACGGACGTAATAACGTTATACAGTAACAATAAAAATGGTTTTTATAACCATGGTTATAACAATAATGAACAAAGAAAATGTTAATAAAATATGACTTACAGATTATTATTATATCATTATACAGTATAATATACATACGGTAATTTTTGCATATACCTATACACTATAAATATAGGTAAAAATAAAGGTTGGCCGACTTACGACCAAATCGACTTACGTAACATAAAGGTCGGTCGTAACCGATCACGGTCGTAAGTCGATGACTTACTGTACTTTCTCCATCATGTTTCTCTGGACTCTTGCTGGTACTTCGCTCTACTTGCCAAGGTCTGTCTCTGAACATGAAGCCACATTATTTACTGGCTTTTTCTTCTCCTTGCATATGGCAGCTTTGCTGCTGGGTAGCGATCACTTTGTTGGGGTACGGCTCTGCCGCTGATGCTGTGCCGCGATACCAGTACACTGGTAATCATTTCGCCGACCTTGGAAGGATGACAGGCTGAATCAACCAATCCATCCATCCATTGGGACCATACTCTGTGCAGAGTGTTTGTACTGCCGAAGCAGTCTCCTTGGCTATTGGGTACAATACTGGATGGATCGCCACTCTTACACAGGATACCAGCAAGCTGGCACTCATTTTACCACCAACTTCGAAAGGATGACGGGCAGAGTCAACCCCACCTGGTATTAATTCAACGGCCAAGCAGGATTTGAACTCAGGACCCTAGGATCGTAAGCCAACCACTTCAGCCATTAAGCCAACACCAGGCATGATCAGTTTCAACCGACTGAGAACCCTCAGAATTCCTCATAATGGTGGAATCAATATCGGAATCCGAGCTCAAAATACACTGTTTCTCCATGTAAACTGCGATCTGAATTAAGATGGGTTCAAGGTGTCACTGGCGAAAATCTAAAATCAACACTTTCGGTCTTTTTGGGGGACTTTGTGATTGGCAAAAAAAAATCTAAAAAATTTTTCCCTTCAAATTAGATGGTCATTAATAATTTTCAATATTTTTTTAGAAAAATAATTTTTGCATTTGGGTTCTCCTTCAAGGTGCTTTTTTTCAAACTCTATACCAGCTTCTAGAAATGTCCTTTTCAATAATGGCTTCTTTCTTGCCACTTGTCCACAGAGGCCAACTTTGTGAAGGGAACAGGATATTGTTGATTGATGAACACTGACCCCCATCTCAGACATTGAGCCTTGCAGATATTTCAGTCATTGTTCAATTCACAGTAACATTCTGAACCAGTTTCCTACTTGCCCTGCAACTGACTTTGGATTGGTGATCTGATCTGGTTAGAGTCTGGGTGATATGATACGTCTTCCACTTCTTACTGATGGGTTTCACCGGACTCAAAGGGATAACGAGTGACTTTGAAATCTTCTGATAACCCTCTCCTGAATGGTGCTTCTCCACCACTTTATGTCTGATTTCTTTGGAAAACTCCTTGGTCTTCATATTTGCCTTGTTGGTTGACCAAATGCATTGCACCTGAAAACCATGTACGTTGTGAGAAGCTTAATTAATTAAGGGGAAGCTTAATTTTATAGTTATACCACCGATTACACATAGGTGAAACCTACAACAGCTACAACACAGTCTGTAACGTTAAAACAAATAATTTGCTCCTGAAGTGATTTAGGGTTAATTAGGCTGTTAGGGTTAGTTATGTTAGGGGTTGAATACTTGTGCAGCAGAGAATCATCTGATTTTATCTGTTTTTTTTGTTGTTGTTTATTTTTATACATGGTCCATGCTTGTGGAAGAGCTCGGACACAGAACAGATCAGGACACAACATAACAAAACGGGACAGCAGGAGAAAGGGGAAACACTAATAGCAGGGCGGAGGGAGAGGTTAGGTGGAGACGGACAAACAAGGGATGCAGGTAACAATGAGGGTTAGGGAAGAATGCAAGGGTTGAACAATGTGGATACATAAGCAAAACTTTGGGAAGAGTTGGGGGGGGGGGTGGTTTAATGGGTGGAGAAAAGATCATGGCTTTGGATGGGATATCACCTGAGATGGTGGTGAACAGCTGCCTTGAAGACCTGGAGGGAAGAATGAGATTGAAGAGAGTGTGGAAGGTGGTTCAACAGGTGGGAAAAGAGGAATAAATGAGTGTAAGTGAGCAGTGGTTCTGGATTTAGGCAGTTCACCTCTGAAAGCCAATTTAATATCACAGTTTCCTTTTGGTATCCATCTATCTTCTATCTATAAATGTAAAAACGAAAAATACAGTCCGTCCATTAAGCCGTCCATTCGTCAAGCCATCCTTGAAGCTGTGTGACTACATCTCCATTAATTACGTACTTTTTGGCTCACCTGGAACATAGTTCCGAGTAGCTTATGGGATGGCGTGTTGTAGTCTGTCCGTCCATCCACAAATACTTGCAACTTCTTCTCTGAAACTACACATGCGATTTTGATGAAATTTTATCACAACATTCATTACCGTTTATGTACCAAAGATTGTTCATGACATTTAAAAAAAGTTGGACCCTTAGGGGGTCTATGGGGGTCGCCCCCCAAAATAGGTATTTGCTGTGTTCTCAGAAACTATATCTGCAATTCTGATGAAACGACCAAAATCTTCATCACCCGTGATGTACTAAAGTTTGTTCATGACATTTTTTGAAATTTGGGGTCTGAGGGAGTTTCCGGGGGGGTTGCCCCCCCTAAAGTGGTATTTACTTTCTTCTCAGAAACTACACGTGCAATTCCGATGAAACTTGACCACAACCTTCATCACCCGTGATGTACTAAAGTTTGTTCATGTCATTGGAAAAATCAGAGTCTAAGGTGGTGTAAGGGGGGGTTGCCCCCCAGAAGAGGTATTTGCTTTCTTCTCAGAAACTACACGCACATTTCCGATGAAACTTGACAACCATCTTCATTACCCCTGATGTATCAAAGATTGTTCACACCATTTAAAAATTTGGGGTCGAAGGGGATCGTCCTGGGGGGGGGGGCTGGGGGGGTTGCCCCCCAAATATATATTTGTGGGTCATTCATGCCTACTAGTGGTTCCCTGGTTATCTTATCCAGCCACCACCAGGTGAACACCCAGAGGTATTGCCCCTGTGTTTGAACGTCAGTTTACATCCTGACTCCATGTGTGTTGATTAATTACGTACTATTGGAATGTACCTTTCGACTCTCTAGAGTCTAGACTGCTGAGACCCCTTAGACCTTTGAAGACCCTTTAACACTCCCAAGACCCTTGAGACCCCTAAGGACCTCCAAGACCTTTAAAACCCGAAACACCACTTAAGTTCTTTAAGACCCTTAAGACCCTGTTCGAAGAATTCTCATAGTCATCAGTACAATTAAAACATTTATTTATTATTATGCACACATAGGAGATTCTGAACAGACAAACTCATTCCAGATCTCTCAAATACAAATGGAGAATCTTAGTCCTTAGTTTTCAGTAGGACAGTTTTTTATCATCTCTGGCACTGGTGCCAGTTTGTCTGGTCTTGACAAACTCAAGGTGAAGCTTATCTTCAGTCTTCTTTGACAGCTCCTGCTTTAATGGTTGTAACACATTTTTCAAATCCAGACATGTTAATCCTTTCCTAATACAGAAAACGCACAGAATGCTAGAATGACGTCAAACGCCAACTCTAATGGTCATTAAAAACAAGCTTCCATCATTTGTAGGTTAAAAGTCAGTTCTGCTTCCCGAAAACTGGGAAGATATATTATCTTGAAGCGACTACAGCTTAGTGAATACATCTGGACATTTTCTTAAATCCACATTCCAACTTGTTTGTGTCTTTTATAAATATTCCTTCAGATAGCTTTAAAATGATAGGCAATTCTTATATTCAACTTACTGGCAAAGTTCAACCTGTTTACATTTTTAGATCCTCGTGGAGGATCTCTAAGTCTTACTCACGTTGTTCTTCATCTTCTTCTTGTGGACTTTTTTTGTTCACAGCCTACAGTTTTCATCGAAACTTCCTGAAACTTGCATATATTTGTAAAAATACCCTGCGCAGACAGTAACCATCTCCGATTTTGAAAATTCCTCCTAGAAAAAAGTTATGACATCAAATATCTCCGCTAATGGAAATCGCCTAAAAATTATCTCCGAAACTAGGCAAGCTTTTTGAATTCTGTTTGCGGGAATCGAACAGGGCATTAGCAGAGATGAATTACGCACATATGATACATCACTATGACGTCATATCAATTTTTATGACATCATTCCTATTTTTTGACATTTTTTGTTTCACAACCCAGAGTTTTCATCGGATCTTCGTGAAACTTGCCATGTATATGCAGAAAGCCCACGCGCAGGCAGTAACCATCTCCGATTTTGGAAATTCTTCCGAGAAAAAAGTTGACGTCATAATATCGCCGCTAATGGAAATCGCCTATACCATCATCTCCGAACTAGGCAAGCTGTTTGAATTTTGTTTGCGGGAATCAAGCCGGGCATTAGCACAGATAATTATTTATCACAACACCTGATACATCACAATGACGTCATAATTCGTTTTTATGACGTCATCATTAAGAGGACGAGGATCTTAGCTCATTTGAGCTTGTTAATAGACAGGTGATGTTTCCATACAAAGGAGAAATATAATTATAATATGGATACAAACAAACACGACATAAGAGTGACCGAAGCTTTTTGTGCTGCACTCTTCAGGGTAAAAATCGCAGCAAGTGAAGAAGGAAGTGAAGGAGTGTGCTTTATACGCAGGTCTCAATAAGGTAGACACTGATCGGATTAACCGTGACGTCATGACGGTTGAACCAAACGCCCATTGGTCGGCTCATCATCTTCACCTCGAGCTCCCATTGGCTGGAGCAGAGTAGAGAGATTATTGTAGATAAATATCTATATATATATATAAGTAATATATAAACAAAATAAATAAAAATATACTATCTATATACTTATATGTATCTATTTATTACGGCTGTGAATTCGCAACACCATTCAGGTCCGTAGAGGTATTGTCTGAAGTACGTGTAATAGTTAGCCAAACCCTTGTCTAAAGGATAATGTGATTCTCGGGCTGGACACTTTGAGTAGTCGTTTTTTCTGTTTCTTTCCTTATTTTCGACCACAATACAAAAGCAACCGCGCCACCATAACAAGCCAACACGCACCACTACAAAAAAACAAACCACGCCACTTCAACAACACAGCGTTCTGACTGGCAACGTTAGCCAGAGGCTGGCTTCGAGGCGAAGCAGGGGCCCGTCCCCCTCCCCGAAGAATGCGGTCGGGTGGGTTTGCTGCGAGGGAAAAGGAAGAATGCCACGGCGGTGCGGCGTCACGATTGGAGGAAGACCACTCTTCTGGAAGTTCCAGCTGTCTGGAAGGAGGGGTGGAGCCGAAACGGGGGCAGAGTGAGGGCGGGGTCCGCGCGTAAGACGGAACGCGGGGTGAAAGCATCTCGCTGCTGTCTTTCCCTTCGGCAGTGGAGTGAAGCTCTCTGTCTTTCTCGCCTAGAAGTGCTGTGAGGAGTCGTCAGTTGTGAGGACGGCAGAAGCGACGGAGCTGTAGTTACGGTCGCACAAGGATGGCGCGTAGGAAGTCGCGATTCATATTCTTGGGTTTATGTGTAAATGTGTGTGTGTGGGCCAGTCTGAAAGAGACTGTTTAAGTGTTTGTAATAATATTTCGGTTGTAGCTCTGCATTGTGTTCCTTGCTTTTATATGTGCAATCTCTGACTGTTGGCTGTAATACATTGCTGTATATGTGTTGCTATTGTGTGTGTGTAAATAAAAATGCTTGCTTGTTGAATTTTCCCGTTTCGCTGCTCTTTCCTTTGTTGGGTCTCCATCTTGCTTCACGTAAAGGGATTCTGTGTGGGGCGATACGCCGATAATTAATCTGAAAGGTCAGGTCGACGATAAAGTCAGTATACAGATAGATAGGACGGGCGCTTAGCGGTTCGGTCAGTCGACTGTGGCGTGTGTGCAGCCCTCGGTAGGTTCTACCGTGGAGTACTTTTAGGTATATCGATTTCGGCGATTCACCCTAACCTCGCACGGTGGAATGCGGACATGGGTTGTGGTGAAGGTTAAACGCCACCGTGACTAGCTCGCCGGCGTTAGTCAGAGAGGGCGATGAATTGTCCGCCGGCTGGGACGAGGCGGCCGGATTGAGTCAAGTGGCGTTCGCAGGGGGGGCGCAGAATTCGCAAAATATATCTATCTACATATTTTAGTATATATATAGAAATATATATGTATCTACATATATTTATATTGTAGATATATTATATATGTAGATATATTTATCCTGAACATATCTGCTTTACTGGTTGCGCAAGATGGGTTGGCAACCAGGTGCTGTGCAATGGCAGATGAAGCGAGTATCAAGTGGCCGGTGGTTGCTGGATATTTCACATGCCGCAACTGTTGGTTTAACCTCACAATCTTTCTTAGAATCGCCAGGGGATGTGTTGTTTGATCCGATCAGCCATTCTTGTGTTGTGCGGCCCACGTACCGAGCTTCACATCGGTACTTAAACTCATAAATAACATTGCTGGGTTTGTGAGGTGGTAGCAATCCTTGTTTGGCTGCCGTCAGCAAACGGCGAGAGGTAAAGATACTCGGGGTTGCACAGAGAAACGTGTTGACACAATATGTTTGATTTGTACTTCAAACTTCGTGATGATTGCCTTTCAAGGACATCCTGAATAGACTGGAATTTGCGAAGCAATCTTCCCGATTTTTGTCGTGTTTCAGAAACTGGAGTATCTCTTAACTAGATGTTCAGATAGGCATTCTCCACCGAGTATATTCATGATGTTTGTCAATTTCAGCAGAGAGATTACAAAGGTCAACAAATCCTCGTGTCTATTAACCAGGATATTTGATCAAGGCAATTTTGGTTTCTCGTGGAGCTGACGGATCCCGCGAGTTATACTGCCCTGTGAAGTCGGCTTCCGGTAACGGGATGTTGTGAACACAGTGGGGGGAATTTAAAGTCAAAAACCCAAAACCACCGGTCCCAAATAACGGTAACTGTGTTTACGATCAGCTCCGTCGGTAAACTTCAGCCCTGGATGGAGAGTGTTGAGCCATGCCTGAAATTGTACATGCGATCGAGACTCAAGACAAGAAAAAATGTCATCAACATACCGATGTATACGATGGCGAATCGACCCTTGCGCGCAGATAGTTCTGCATTTCTGATAGCCTACAAGATTTTGCAAG
>CM068968.1:7976741-7996264 GCA_035128595.1 Eptatretus atami
CCGATGAAAACCGGCACCTTGCCGTGGACGGTAATCCGATTACCATCCATCCCATCCATCGTCGCCAACTATTGTGTCCGAGGAACAGACAGACAGACACGAGAGCAAGTGGCAACTCTGCTTTATTGCATGCGCAAGCGTACACTGCGAAAACCCCTAGCGGGCGAGTCATGATATAAAACCCAACCACGTGACTACAAGCATCCCCAAGCATCCAACCCCCATACAGCACAGCATCTACCTTATTGAGACCTGCGTATGAAGCACACGCCTTCACTTCCTTCTTCACTTGCTGCGATTTTTACCCTGAAGAGTGCAGCACGAAAAGCTTCGGTCACTATTATGTCGTGTTTGTTTGTATCCATATTAAATTTCTGTAGTACCAAACGTCTGTTTAAATATAATAATGTTAATTCCAGATGGATACATACTTAAAAACATCATATCATATTTGAGTACATTTTTTTTTCAGGTTTAATATATTTTATTTTAATATCAAGTTTTAATCATCATCAATTTATTTCTTTTATCACCCCCAAACCCATAATGATAAAAATGCATCGACAATCCCCAAAACCAGAAAGATTGTCAAGATCCCTGAAGACCCTTAAGATTCCCCAAGATCCTTTAAGACTCCAAATACCCTTGAGACCCTGAAGACCTTAAGACCCCAAGACTCTTCAGACCCCTTTTATCTTTAAGACCCTTTCAACACTTTAAACGCCTTTCTATCCCTTCACCCTCTCGAACTTTTATACCCTTTAGACCTCGAGAACCTTTATACCTTAACACCCCTGAAGTGTCTTTAGACCCCTTAGACCTTCACACCATTTAGACCCCTTAAGGCTTAAACCCTTCAGACTGATTCGACAAGTTGGACCAATGCAGAAATTTGAAAGAATTGGAAGAAGGAAAGTGAAAGAGAGGAATGGAGGCACATCATCCATGCCAGTTGCACACACCATCAAGAGAGTAGATAATTAGAAAAGATAACAATTGGGAGTGAAAAAAAAGAAAGAGCTTGAGAAGATTGATTGTGTGTTCTGCCTGAAGGCAGATCCTTGGCCACTTGTCAATTGTGATGCTGAGTGGTTTGCCATTGTCTTCCTGGCAGTTAGGGCAGGAATTTATAATTTGACCAGGATGCCGGTGATAACTCATCTCTCTAGACGAAGGACACCGTAGGGTGTTTAACATTCACCCATTCATGATAGCAGATGGGACACCTGGCTTAATGTCCATTTGAGGGATGGCAAAACACTGATTAATCACCCTGTCCATGAAACACCAGGGTGACAGTCTCTAGCTGGGTCGGGATTCTAACCCAGGGTAAAAAGCTAAGGCGAGTGTGTCTACTCTAAACAGAACCTCAGACTCCTTACTAATGTTTACACTTTCTTTTCATGTACATGTTGAGCGTGTGTGTGTGTGTGTGTGTGTGTGCGTGCCGTGCGTGGTCGTCGTGCGTGTGTGCATGTGCGTGCGTCTATCTTCTCTACCTGTGTGTTTATCTATCTATCTGTTTGTCTGTATCTCGATCTATCTATTTTGGTGTGTGTGTGTGTGTGTGTGTGTGTCTATTCTATCTGTGTGTCTATATAATTACATATCTATATATGTGTCTGTCCGTCTTATCATAGCTATCTCTATATGTGTCTGTGTATATGTCAATGTTATCTATATACAATATCTGTCGATGTCTATCAATCTGTGTGTCTTTCTATCTATGTGTGTGTATCTATCTATCTATCTATCTATCTATCTATCTATCTATATGTCTATTGTAAGAATGCCCTTATGTAATCTCTGTGTAGCACAATTTTGTATTGCTTCTCCATCTATCTATCTGATGTAAGAATGTGTGATTGATGTAAGAGTGCGCTTTTGCTTTTATGAGGGGGAGTGAAGGGGGGAAGGGGGTTGAGGTTCGGAAGGGGCTGCGAGAGCATAAATTGGGAGGGGGAGGGGGGGTTTGAACATTTTTTATTGGAGGGGGGAGGTTGAGGTGGTGTTGGGGGAGTGAGGGGGGACAGGGGGTTGGGGTTCGGAAGGGGCTGCGAAAGCATAAATTGGAGAGAATTGGGAGGGGAGGGGGAGGGGGGTTTGAAGAATTTTTATTGGAGGGGGGGAGGTTGAGGTGGTGTTGGGGGTGGAGGAGTTGAAGAGTTATAGTGTGGAGGGGGTTTGAAGGTTTGGAGTGTGAAGGGCGGGAGTGGAATTGAAGCCGAGTTGGGAGGGGGAGATTGAGGACTTGGGGTTTGGGAGGAGAGTTTGAAGACTTGGGGTTGAGGAATTGGGACTGGGACAGTGGGTGGAGGGTTTAAGACTTGAAGAAAAAAGGTGTTGAGGACTCAGTCACATTTTACATTCCATGGAATTTCCACCGGTCCCTGCTGTCTTAGGGCATTGCTGTCAAACTCCCGAAATATTTCACACACTATTGCAAACCAATTCCCTGACAGCCTGGTGGAACGAGGTTATCTGCTCATCTTTATATAAATGCAAGTTCAACGATTGTGTCTGAACAGGGTAAACGTCATAACCACGGCACATATAATGCTGGATGATACCTCATTTTTTTGTATACATTGTTAATGCTCATATAAGAGCTTCAGTATAATGAATATAGTGGAAAAGCTGAACATCTCCAATAATGTGGAGTACACTTTGCAATGCTTGAAAGAAACTGGCTCGGTACAAGACCAAAAAGGCCGCGAAGAAACACAAGACTTTGCACTTTTTGGATGAAAGAGATGGCAGTTTGTACACCGAAGACCTGGAAAACATTACGACACACAATGTTTGCAGCCTACTGTTAAACACGGAGGAGCCTTTGTAATTGTCTGGGGTTGTGTATCAACTTTTGGTGCAGGAAAACCTTTTTCAAATCAATAGGATGTTAACGAAAGAGTACAAACAGATACTGCAGCACAATACGTTTCCGAGTGGAACTTATTTAATGGGAAGAGGATTCATTTTTCGACAAGATAATGATCCAAAACACACTTCCAATATAATAAAACAGTATTTGGAGAACAAGGTTATATCTGGGGTGATCCAGGTGTGAGAGTGACACTGGAGCCCAGACATGAGTCCCATCGAGGACAAATGGGATTACCTGGAAACAGAGACGAACACAAAGAACGGTGGTTGCACAAGTTAGTGCACTCTCAGCCCCGGTCCCAAGCCCGAATAAATGGGGAGGGTTGTGTCAGGAAGGTCATTCGGCATAAAACCTGTGCCAAATAAAATATGCGGATCATAAACCGGATTTCCATACCGGATCGGTCGAGGCCCGGGTTACCAAGGACCGCCACTGGTACTGTTGACCAGCAGGGTGGAAACTGTGCTACTGCTGGGCGAAGGAGGAGAAGGAAAGGGGGAAGGTGTGTCCAGAGGCAGTGGGAGAGGAGGAAGGGTAGAAGTGTGGAGGTGAGAGTTGGAACTTTGAATGTTGGTACTATGACTGGTAAAGGGTGAGAGTTGGCTGATATGATGGAGAGGAGAAAGGTAGACATACTGTGTGTACAACAGACCAAGTGGTTGGGGTGTAAGGCTCGGAGCATTGGAGATGGTTTCAAACTGTTCTACCATGGTGTGGATGGGAGGAGAAATGGTGTTGGGGTAATCCTGAAGGAGGATTATGTTAAGAGTGTATTGGAGGTGAGGAGAGTGTCTGACCGAATGATGAGTGTGAAGTTGGAAATTGAAGGGGTGATGTTGAATGTCATCAGTGCATATGCCCCGCAAGTGGGGTGTGAGATGGAAGAGAAAGAAGATTTCTGGAGTGAGTTAGATGAAGTGGTGGAGAGTGTATCCAAGGAAGAAAGAGTGTTGATTGGAGCGGATTTCAATGGGCATGTGGGGAAGGAAATAGAGATGAGGAGGAGGTGATGGGTTGGTACGGTGTCAAGAGAGGAATGTGGAAGGGCAGATGGTGGTGGATTTTGCAAAAAATGGAAATGTGGTGGTAAATATGTATTTTAAGAAGGAGCACAGGGTGACATACAAGAGTGGAGGAAGGTGCACACAGGTGGACTACATCTTAAGCAGGAGATGCAACTTGAAAGAGATTAGAGACTGTAAGGTGGTGGCAGGGGAGAGTGTAGCTTGACAGCATCGGATGGTGGTTTGTAGGATGATTTTGGTGTTAAGGTTGAGGAAGAGTGTGAGGGCTGAACCAAGGACCAGATGGTGGAAGCTGAAGGAAGAAAACTGTTGTGTGAAATTCAGGGAGGAGGTGAGACAGGTGTTGGATGGTGGTAAAGAGGTGTGGAACTACTGCAGAAGTGGTGGACTGGAGATAGTTAGGAAGGTACTTGTTGACATCTGGACAGAGGAGGGAAGAAGGAGACTTGGTGGTGGAACGAGGAAGTACAGAAAAGTATAAGGAGAAGAGGTTGGGAAAAAGAATTGGATAGCCAGAGAGATGAAGAAAGTAGACAGAGTACAAGAAGGTGGGCGGCACAAGGCGAAGAGAGAGGTGGCGAAGGCTAAGGAAAAGGCATATGGCGAGTTGTATGAGAAGTTGGATACAAAGGAAGGGGAAAAGGATTTGCATCAATTGGCCAGACAGAGGGACCGAGCTGGGAAGGATGTGCTGCAAGTTAGGGTGATAAAGGATGCAGATGGAAATGTGCTGACAAGCGAAGAAAGTGCATTGAGAAGGTGGAGGGAGTACTTTGAGGAGCTGATGAATGAAGAAAATGAGAGAGAAGGTTGGAAGAGGTGAAGATAGTGAATCAGGAAGTGCGGTGGATTAGTAAGAATGAAGTGAGGACAGCTATGAAGAGTGGAAAGGTGGTTGGCCCAGATGATATACTAGTGGAGGCATGGAAATGTTTCGGAGAGATGGCAGTGGAGTTTTTAACCAGATTGTTTCACAAAATCTTGGAAAGTGAGAGAATGCCTGAGGAGTGGAGATTAAGTGGACTGGTACCGATTTTTAAGAATAAAGGTGATGTGCAGAGCTGTGGTAACTACAGAGGTATAAAGTTCATAAGCCACACCATGAAGTTATGGGAAAGAGTCATGGAAGTTAGGTTGAGAGGAGAGGTGATGATTTGTGAGCAGCAATATGGTTTTATGTCAGGAAAGAGCACTACAGATGTGATGTTTGCTTTGAGAGTGTTTATGGGGAAGTATAGGGAAGGCCAGAAGGAGTTGCATTGTGGGTTTGTGGATTTAGAGAAAGCTTATGATAGGGTGCCAAGAGAGGAGTTGTGGTATTGTACGAGGAAGTTGGGAGTGGTAGAGAAGTATGTGAGGGTGGTGCAGGATATGTATGAGGACAGTGACAGCGGTAAGGTGTGCGGTAGGAATGACGGACCGGTTTAAGGTAGAGGTGGGATTGCATCAAGGATCAGCTTTGAGCTCTTTTCTGTTTGCAATGGTGATGGACGAGATCAGACTGGAGTCTCCATGGACTATGATGTTCGCGGATGACATCGTGATCTGAGGTGATCCTAGAGAGGTGTCGGTACGCACTGGAGAGAAGGGGAATGAAAGTAAGACGGAGTACATGTGCGTAAATGAGAGGGAAGGTGGCGGAATGGTGCGGTTGCAAGGAGTTGAGGTGGTGAAGGTAGATGGGTTTAAATACTTGGGATCAACTGTCCAAAGTAACGGAGAGTGTGGTAGAGAAGTGAAGAAGAGAGTGCAGGCAGGATGGAGTGGGTGGCGAAGAGTTTCAGGAGTGATTTCTGATCGAAGGGTATCTGCAAGAGTGAAAGGGAAAGTATACAAGATGGTAGTGAGACCAGCTATATTATATGGTTTGGACGCGGTGGCGCTGACAAAAAGACAGGAAGCAGAGCTGGAGGTGGCAGAATTAAAGATGCTGCGATTCTCGTTGGGAGTGACGAGGATGGACAGGATTAGAAATGAGTATATTAGAGGGACAGCGCAGGTCAGACGGTTTGGAGACAAAGTGAGAGAGGCGAGATTGAGATGGTTTGGACATGTGCACAGAAGGGATGCGGGGTATATCGGGAGAAGGATGCTGAGGATGGAGCCACCATGTAGGAGAAGAGGAAGGCCAAAGAGGAGGTTTATGGATGTGGTGAGGGCAGACATGTGGGTGGTTGGTGTGACAATGGAAGATGTGGAAGACAGAGTGAAATGGAGACGGATGATCCGCTGTGGCGACCCCTCACGGGAGCAGCCAAAAGAAGAAGAAGTTAGAGGAATCCATGGCTCAGGACAACAGCTTTCAGGGAGTTTATTCCCTGCAGCCATACCCAGAGATAACGTTGGGGGCAAGCGTGAGTACAACAATGCTTGGAGCCCTCCCACCATTAAATTTCCCTCACGGAGGACATAGCGAGTCCAATTAGCAGGCCTCCATGTGGGCCCGGGAACATCAGTTAAGGGGAATTTAGGTTAGAATTTAGAATGATGGGAAACATGGACAGACATGGAACGTGTAGTGGGGACGTAGCTCAGCAATGGAGTTAAATGGAACGTGCATTTGAGTAAGGGATGACTGGGCGCACGAGTTAGTTAGGGGGACATAGTTAGTAGAGTGTTGGTTTGAAAAAAAAGAAGAAGAAAGAATCATGATGAATAAGTGCAGGTCAGCAGGCCCGATTGTGAATGGAGTGAATGTGGAATGCATGGTGCGAACGAATGATTGGGGGGGCGGAGTGAATCCCACCCAAGGGAACCCGGGGTTAGTGTAATGTTAGTTTGCGGGATAGTTAAATTAACAAAAAGGATGTCGTTGTGAAGTGATATACAAGTGATATTCAAGTGATATACAAAAAAAAAATGAAGGCACGAAACCTTTTGCAGGGTGCATGAGACTATTGACAGGTTGGGAGCATGGCTGGTGAAATTTGAGTATTGAGTAGAGGGTACCCCGTGCGCCGGAGTAGTTGGCCAGAGTAGGCCGTCGGTCCAAGGGACCGAGTTAGAGTAATGGGCACGGGTACCCAGGGAAAAAGGACCCGGAGCGCCAACATGCCATGTGGGCATTGAGGGGGAAATGCCATGGAGGGCATTCTCCACGTCAGTGAGGAGTAGGTCCGCTCGGAGACGGCCTTAGCGACCCTGGGGTGCTGAATATTGAGTTTGGCAGGTGGGCAGAATTGCCAGTGGAGCCACGCTGCCCGGCCACGAAATTGTGTGAGAACACGGAGGAAAATTTGCAGGCCAGGCCCAAATTATTAATTAACACCAACACAGGCGACGGGAATCGTGGTTGCTAGAACCAATAGTTTAAAGAGACAGGCGTGTTGAAAAGCCCCGGGGATAGTTTAAAGTTTAATAAATGGTAGGATAGATAGAAAATGTGTACCCCTTCGTACCATCCATCCCTTCACTGGTTTTTGGCCGCTGGACTCATCTTGGAAATGCTAAAACCTGTGGGAGCTATTCTGAGGCTACATCGGACCTCCAGACAGATTTGCTTGTCTTTTGCCCAGTCCTCTTTAAAGGGATTTTAGGGATTGGGAATTGACAACAGGACAGGTTAGCCGAACACAGACTATAAGAGGGTTAGGGACATATGCAATTAGGAATAAATAAAAAAAATGTCTAAATGTAATTTTTTTTTGTCTTAAGGGGATGGGTGTGGACAAGGACAGGCATAGGCAATAGGATGGGGGGAGACTGTAGGGCAGGACCGAACCCGTCTTTGGACCAGCCAACGTCACCGCACTCCCTCCACAACTCCAGGAAACCACACCGAGGCCGGCCAGCTTCGTGTGCCGACCTACCGCATCTTACCTGGTCTGCATTTGCCATGCCTTTGCTTGAGTCCACTTCCCATACCTTGCCATGCCTTTATCTGCCTTTGCCTTGACTCCACTTACCATGCTTTGCAATGTCACTCAACCTTACCATGTGCACCAGGTCCATCTCTGTGAAAGTGTTTGCAGGGACTGCCATGCAGGCAGCCGCATCACCGGGGACTGCATTTGCGCAGCCCGGACATCTTTTTGTTGATAAAGGCCAGTTCAAATGGACTGTGAGATGGCGTGTGGCTTGCCGTGATAGGGTGAGTTGCCTCCAACAACCAGGAAAAGGAAAAAACAAACAAACAAAGGACCATTGAGGGCCCTGAAGACGCCTGATCGTTTGATTACCTGCTGCTGCACTCATCCCCAAATGTTTTCATTTACTGTGTTTCCTCTCCTAAGTCACAGGTCCTGGGCCATGATTAATGTAAATAGTAGAAATGCATGTAGTTCTAACCCACCTGTTTGTTTGTTTAGTTCAAATTCCGGCAATGTAGGTAAGGATGTCCGTATGAGTCTGCTAGTTTAGATACGCAACGCACTAGGTTATTTATTTTTTGGGACATGTATTTGAAATGTCGCACTCAGGGATCCGTTGGTAAAACGTACTAGGGGAAACTACACCGACATGCCACACGAATGTTAACGACTCGGGTCGAGTCTAGCAAAAGGGAGGGGGGTAGTGTTGCGGTTTCAAGAACCGCATGCCTCCAAGGCATCCAACATATAGTGGTCCCAAGACAGTTATTCCATAAATATACATTTAGATAGCCCCTTCCCTTTTGTCTAGTGGGTCAAATGGTACGTATGTTGCGGGGATCTCATAGCTAGGTTTGCTCACACCACTACATTTCTACTCTTCTTTTCTGCTTATTCCTGTAGTAAATCCGAATTTGCATCCAACACGTGCCGGGGGAGGGGAAGAGAAAGCTGCAACTACACCATGAGCATCGACAGCGCAGCTGCGAGGAAACAGCGATATCCTCTAACGAACCTCTGCCGCAAGCTCGAGATGATTGTCTGACGTTTCCAATGATCTGGGATGAGATTGCCGGTTGCATTGAAAAGGCATACGAATCAATATCTCTTAAAGAAAAACATAGATATTGTTTTTCACAACACAGAAGCAAATGACCCAATATCGGCAATACCAAAAATATAACTTGGTGCCAATTGCTACATCGTCAGAGGCCGATAATACAAAAACGACAACCATGCCATGGTGTGCACGATATGGGTGGCGCGTACTTTTCAACCCATTTATGGACTAATTATATCGGCATCCTCTTTTCCCTCCATTTCTCCATCTGAGACATATCTATATTCTTTTTCATTCCAAACCTCCATCTATTTATTATATCCGATCGTTCCCCTCAATGCCTGACAGATCGGAGTTGGCCCCGCGCACACGATAACAGAATTGGGCAAACGCGAGCGCTGGCCACGTGCTTAATGGCAGATCCGCGTGCACTGTGCGGAACGTGCTTGAAGGCAGACCCATGCGCCGCTCGCGACACTTTATTATCGTACAGAGCAGGGCACGAATAGACACATCTTACCGTCTGTGCATCGGTTTGCCATAACATCTTACCTTCTCGCCTCTCTGGCCAGTGAAGCCGCGATCAGGCAGGGGCATGCTGTACAGCTCGGGCCGCGTGGCGCATCACGGAGCAGGCACATTGACCAGCGCTAGCCGGGGGTGCCCGGGTGGGCATGCGGGGCCAACACGACCCTCAGCCGGTCGTCAGGGCACGGTCCGGGAGTTCGTGCAAGGCAATTCATGTCGCGGAGTTCGGTACGGGGCAATGCATATCATGTGGTGAGGTCTGAGCGAGACAATTCCACTGCATGGGGCCATCTTGCTGGAAGTGGAGTGGAATCGCGGCCGGGCTGCGCGGGCTCCTGGGCCAATCAGAGTGCCCGATTCGGGTGATGACGCATCGCTTCGGGGTGGTCCCCCGCCCCACACCACGGGGTTTATAAAAGGCGGATGGCGAAGCCTTTCTCTCTCTCTGACACGCTGGATCTCCAACTTGCCTTCTCCTCCCATTCGCCGGCGACTCCGCCTTCTTCACCCGCTGTCATCGCTGCGACTCCGCCTCCACTTCGCCCTTCTCTGCCCACACGTTGCTGACTCCACACACCTGGTACAGCCTCCCACTCCGCCCACTCGCTCTTGACTCCGCCTTCTCCACCCAAGTCCCTCCCGTCACGCCCGATGGTCGCGTCTCATTCTCTGGACGACGCCAGCTGCACGAAGCAAGAAATGGCGCGCCAGCTGTCAGGGAGATATTGTTACGAATTTGGAAGCTTACTGCACACAACAGCCAGGTCCCAAAGATCAGTTCTATCAGTAAGTATGTGTTTGTAGTCAGGGTCCCGTTCCTTTGTTTAATGGGTGATTAAATGTTCGTGCGCTGCGGAGTTATTTTTATAGTCAGGGTTTTCTTTTACATTTTCAACTACAACAACAACAACACCTTCGCCTCACTCCACCCTGACGCCATAACGCTCGCGGTGCGCGGTGTTCAATGAAGGACTTGCCGTCTCTCTCGACCAATTAGAGAGATGCGAGCGAGTTTGCCGTCGTTCGGCCAATGGGAGCCAACAAAGAACAATATTACTCATCTTCCTGTTTGAGGGGCAGTCCGCCGTGACGCCCGCCACGCCCCCCCCCCCCCCCGGTCCAATCAGTGGACTTGCATCCCTTTTGGCCAATCACAGGGGCAACGAGCGGATCGCGTGCCAAAACCGTCCAATGAGGGGGGGGCGGGTTACGAGAGGGAGTCCCCTCCCTGGACGGGGAGTGAATAATTGATCGGCGCGATCCGACTGGGGCAGTTGAGGTTTGCCTGCCGGATCGTCTCAGACGCCCCGTGCCTGCTGGCGCTCGCTGCCTTGTCCGCCGTCGTGCTGGTTGGTGTCCGTCCTTCACCCTCCGTCCTTGGTGCTTGGAGTGGCATCGTGTTGCGGGTTCGAGTCCCGCCGAGCCAGAACATCGAAGACCGCACAGGCGACAGGTCCAAGCTAGCTCTGGTCTCCAGCTCACCTTTCTCGAGCTGGAAGCCTTCAATAAAGGCCGACGGGGTCCATTTCTGGGTATTTGTGTGTGTGTGTGTGTTGTGTGTCTGTGTCTGTGGCCCCGTCTGATAAGTATAAACTGTTAAGTGCCTGTGTTCCTTGTACATTATTTGCCTTGCTATATTCTGATAACTCTGCCCTTACGTGCTCCCCTCGTTCCCCAATTATTGTTGTAAATAAATTCCCCTTTTTGTTGAATGTACCAGCTCGTGTCTGTGTGTCTTTCATTGGCTTAGCATGGTGCGTGTTGGGGAAATATTGAAGCAGCAAATTGTTCATTTGGTCCGGCACGGCTCTGGTAACTCCGCTCGATTACGCCGGATCCGAGCCGTTACCTGCGACTCGGATCGGATAGAGTCGGCCGAGGGTGCGGTTCCCCGATAGTTAGACTGCATGGGTATTTAAGTATATTGAAATTGGCAATTGACCCTATCCCACGTGGACGACCTATTGGCGATCTTCGGTCTGATAAGGGACCCATGACCTTTCGGATTTATCTGAAAGGTACGACCTAAATTCCGGGTGTTCGGTGGAGCCGACTCTACTGCTCCCCCTCGCGGCCGTGCTCGCCGCCGAGACCCGGCCCCACAACAATTGGTGCCAGGAGTGGGATTCGAACCCCTCTGCCTCCGTAGAGAAATTCACGGGATTCGGATCAGGGGTGTAGAGAGGTGTAACCCCCCACCCCAACCCCGTTCCCCCAAATTACGAGCGTTTTGAAATGTATTTCCCGGAACGCAACATGGCGAACCAAGATGAGCTGGGGCAGGTGGGTGGTAGTGTAGGTTTAGAGGAACCCATGGTCTAGGACACCCCCATGCAGGAACTTTCCCCGCGATCGGACCCAGAAGTCGTAATGGGCGCGGTGGGGGCGGCGGCGCAAGAGCGCCCCATCCGTCAAATTTCCCCCCCGGTTCCCAGCGAAACCGTGACGGACCAAGGCGAATCGGCTTCATCGGGGTCGTTTGACATGGGCCGGTTTGTGGAGATGCTAGGAAACATTATGGATACGAGGTTACAAAACATGGAAAAACGGATGGATGCCAAAACGGATGCAAACACGCAGGATCTGCAAAACAAAATGGATGCGAATGCGCACTGAATGAAAGAGAATGCGCGAGCGTTGGAGCGCAAAATGGATGCGAGCACGCAGGCAATGAGGGGCGATATGCGAACGCAGCAGGGTGAGATGCAGAGCATGGGGTTGAACCTGCAGGCGAGTATGAAAGAGGTGGAAGGCATAATGGCGCCTGCACGTGAGGGAACGATCGAGTCAGGAGGGAGTACAAATTGTTTTCGGCGGAAAGGTCATGGATTAGGTTGAGAGGAGAGGTGATGATTTGTGAGCAGCAATATGGTTTTATGTCAGGAAGAGCACTACAGATGTGATGTTTGCTTTGAGAGTGTTATGGGGAAGTATAGGGAAGGCCAGAAGGAGTTGCATTGTGGGTTTGTGGATTTAGAGAAAGCTTATGATAGGGTGCCAAGAGAGGAGTTGTGGTATTGTACGAGGAAGTTGGGAGTGGTAGAGAAGTATGTGAGGGTGGTGCAGGATATGTATGAGGACAGTGACAGCGGTAAGGTGTGCGGTAGGAATGACGGACCGGTTTATAGGTAGAGGTGGATTGCATCAAGGATCAGCTTTGAGCTCTTTCTGTTTGCAATGGTGATGGACGAGATCAGACTGGAGTCTCCATGGACTATGATGTTCGCGGATGACATCGTGTCTGTCGTGAGAGTAGGAGCAGGCTGAGGTGATCCTAGAGAGGTGTCGGTACGCACTGGAGAGAAGGGGAATGAAAGTAAGACGGAGTACATGTGCGTAAATGAGAGGAAGGTGGCGGAATGGTGCGGTTGCAAGGAGTTGAGGTGGTGAAGGTAGATGGGTTTAAATACTTGGGATCAACTGTCCAAAGTAACGGAGAGTGTGGTAGAGAAGTGAAGAAGAGAGTGCAGGCAGGATGGAGTGGGTGCGAAGAGTTTCAGGAGTGATTTCTGATCGAAGGGTATCTGCAAGAGTGAAAGGAAAAGTATACAAGATGGTAGTGAGACCAGCTATATTATATGGTTTGGACGCGGTGGCGCTGACAAAAAGACAGGAAGCAGAGCTGGAGGTGGCAGAATTAAAGATGCTGCGATTCTCGTTGGGAGTGACGAGGATGGACAGGATTAGAAATGAGTATATTAGAGGGACAGCGCAGGTCAGACGGTTTGGAGACAAAGTGAGAGAGGCGAGATTGAGATGGTTTGGACATGTGCACAGAAGGATGCGGGGTATATCGGGAGAAGGATGCTGAGGATGGAGCCACCATGTAGAGAGAAGAGGAAGGCCAAAGAGGAGGTTTATGGATGTGGTGAGGGCAGACATGCGGTGGTTGTGTGTGACAATGGAAGATGTGGAAGACAGAAGTGAAATGGAGACGGATGATCCGCTGTGGCGACCCCTCACGGGAGCAGCCAAAAGAAAGAGAAGTTAGAGGAATCCATGGCTCAGGACAACAGCTTTCAGGGAGTTTATTCCCTGCAGCCATACCCAGAGATTACGTTGGGGCAAGCGTGAGTACAACAATGCTTGGAGCCCTCCCACCATTAAATTTCCCTCACGGAGGACATAGCGAGTCCAATTAGCAGGCCTCCATGTGGGCCGGGAACATCAGTTAAGGGGAATTTAGGTTAGAATTTAGAATGATGGGAAACTGGACAGACATGGAACGTGTAGTGGGACGTAGCTCAGCAATGAGTTAAATGGAACGTGCATTTGAGTAAGGGATGACTGGGCGCACGAGTTAGTTAGGGGGACATAGTTAGTAGAGTGTTGGTTTGAAAAAAAAAAGAAGAAAGAATCATGATGAATAAGTGCAGGTCAGCAGGCCCGATTGTGAATGGAGTGAATGTGGAATGCATGGTGCGAACGAATGATTGGGGGGCGGAGTGAATCCCACCCAAGGGAACCCGGGTTAGTGTAATGTTAGTTTGCGGGATAGTTAAATTAACAAAAAGGATGTCGTTGTGAAGTGATATACAGTATATTCAAGTGATATACAAAAAAAAATGAAGGCACGAAACCTTTTGCAGGGTGCATGAGACTATTGACAGGTTGGAGCATGGCTGGTGAAATTTGAGTATTGAGTAGAGGGTACCCGTGCGCCGGAGTAGTTGGCCAGAGTAGGCCGTCGGTCCAAGGGACCGAGTTAGAGTAATGGGCACGGGTACCCAGGGAAAAAGGACCCGGAGCGCCAACATGCCATGTGGGCATTGAGGGGGAAATGCCATGGAGGGCATTCTCCACGTCAGTGAGGAGTAGGTCCGCTCGGAGACGGCCTTAGCGACCCTGGGGTGCTGAATATTGAGTTTGGCAGGTGGGCAGAATTGCCAGTGGAGCCACGCTGCCCGGCCACGAAATTGTGTGAGAACACGGAGGAAAATTTGCAGGCCAGGCCCAAATTATTAATTAACACCAACACAGGCGACGGGAATCGTGGTTGCTAGAACCAATAGTTTAAAGAGACAGGCGTGTTGAAAGCCCCGGGGATAGTTTAAAGTTTAATAAATGTAGGATAGATAGAAAATGTGTACCCTTCGTACCATCCATCCCTTCACTGGTTTTTGGCCGCTGGACTCATCTTGGAAATGCTAAAACCTGTGGGAGCTATTCTGAGGCTACATCGGACCTCCAGACAGATTTGCTTGTCTTTTGCCCAGTCCTCTTTCAAGGGATTTTAGGGATTGGGAATTGACAACAGACAGGTTAGCCGAACACAGACTATAAGAGGTTAGGGACACATGCAATTAGGAATAAATAAAAAAAATGTCTAATGTAATTTTTTTTTGTCTTAAGGGGATGGGTGTGGACAAGGACAGGCATAGGCAATAGGATGGGGGGGACTGTAGGGCAGGACCGAACCCGTCTTTGGACCGGCCAACGCACCACACTCCCTCCACAACTCCAGGAGACCACACCGAGGCGGCCAGCTTCGTGTGCCGACCTACCGCATCTTACCTGGTCTGCATTTGCCATGCCTTTGCTTGAGTCCACTTCCCATACCTTGCCATGCCTTTATCTGCCTTTGCCTTGACTCCACTTACCATGCTTTGCAATGTCACTCACCTTACCATGTGCACCAGGTCCATCTCTGTGAAAGTGTTTGCAGGACTGCCATGCAGGCAGCCGCATCACCGGGGACTGCATTTGCGCAGCCCGGACATCTTTTTGTTGATAAAGGCCAGTTCAAATGGACTGTGAGATGGCGTGTGGCCTGCCGTGTTAGGGTGAGTTGCTCCAACAACCAGGAAAAGGAAAAAAAACAAACAAACAAAGGACCATTGAGGGCCCTGAAGACGCCTGATCGTTTGATTACCTGCTGCTGCACTCATCCCCAAATGTTTTCATTTACTGTGTTTCCTTCTCCTAAGTCACAGGTCCTGGGCCATGATTAATGTAAATAGTAGAAATGCATGTAGTTCTAACCCACCTGTTTGTTTGTTTAGTTCAAATTCCGGCAATGTAGGTAAGGATGTCCGTATGAGTCTGCTAGTTTAGATACGCAACGCACTAGGTTATTTATTTTTTGGGACATGTATTTGAAATGTCGCACTCAGGGATCCGTTGGTAAAACGTACTAGGGGAAACTACACCGACATGCCACACGAATGTTAACGACTCGGGTCGAGTCTAGCAAAAGGGAGGGGGGTAGTGTTCGGTTTCAAGAACCGCATGCCTCCAAGGCATCCAACTATAGTGGTCCCAAGACAGTTATTCCATAAATATACATTTAGATAGCCCTTCCCTTTTGTCTAGTGGTCAAATGGTACGTATGTTGCGGGGATCTCATAGCTAGGGTTTGCTCACACCACTACATTTCTACTCTTCTTTTCTGCTTATTCCTGTAGTAAATCCGAATTTGCATCCAACACGTGCCGGGGGAGGGGAAGAGAAAGCTGCAACTACACCATGAGCATCGACAGCGCAGCTGCGAGAAACAGCGATATCCTCTAACGAACCTCTGCCGCAAGCTCGAGATGATTGTCTGACGTTTCCAATGATCTGGGATGAGATTGCCGGTTGCATTGAAAAGGCATACGAATCAATATCTCTAAAGAAAAACATAGATATTGTTTTTCACAACACAGAAGCAAATGACCCAATATCGGCAATACCAAAAATATAACTTGGTGCCAATTGCTACATCGTCAGAGGCCGATAATACAAAAACGACAACCATGCCATGGTGTGCACGATATGGGTGGCGCGTACTTTTCAACCCATTTATGGACTAATTATATCGGCATCCTCTTTTCCCTCCATTTCTCCATCTGAGACATATCTATATTCTTTTTCATTCCAAACCTCCATCTATTTATTATATCCGATCGTTCCCCTCAATGCCTGACAGATCGGAGTTGGCCCCGCGCACACGATAACAGAATTGGCAAACGCGAGCGCTGGCCACGTGCTTAATGGCAGATCGCCGTGCACTGTGCGGAACGTGCTTGAAGGCAGACCCATGCGCCGCTCGCGACACTTTATTATCGTACAGAGCAGGGCACGAATAGACACATCTTACCGTCTGTGCTCGGTTTGCCATAACATCTTACCTTCTCGCCTCTCTGGCCAGTGAAGCCGCGATCAGGCAGGGGCATGCTGTACAGCTCGGGCCGCGTGGCGCATCACGGAGCAGGCACATTGACCAGCGCTAGCCGGGGGTGCCCGGGTGGGCATGCGGGGCCAACACGACCCTCAGCCGGTCGTCAGGGCACGGTCGCGGAGTTCGTGCAAGGCAATTCATGTCGCGGAGTTCGGTACGGGGCAATGCATATCATGTGGTGAGGTCTGAGCGAGACAATTCCACTGCATGGGGCCATCTTGCTGGAAGTGGAGTGGAATCGCGGCCGGGCTGCGCGGGCTCCTGGGCCAATCAGAGTGCCCGATTCGGGTGATGACGCATCGCTTCGGGTGGTCCCCCGCCCACACCACGGGTTTATAAAAGGCGGATGGCGAAGCCTTTCTCTCTCTCTGACACGCTGGATCTCCAACTTGCCTTCTCCTCCCATTCGCCGGCGACTCCGCCTTCTTCACCCGCTGTCATCGCTGCGACTCCGCCTCCACTTCGCCCTTCTCTGCCCACACGTTGCTGACTCCACACACCTGGTACAGCCTCCCACTCCGCCCACTCGCTCTTGACTCCGCCTTCTCCACCCAAGTCCTCCCGTCACGCCCGATGTCGCGTCTCATTCTCTGGACGACGCCAGCTGCACGAAGCAAGAAATGGCGCGCCAGCTGTCAGGGAGATATTGTTACGAATTTGGAAGCTTACTGCACACAACAGCCAGGTCCCAAAGATCAGTTCTATCAGTAAGTATGTGTTTGTAGTCAGGGTCCCGTTCCTTGTTTAATGGGTGATTAAATGTTCGTGCGCTGCGGAGTTATTTTTTATAGTCAGGGTTTTCTTTTACATTTTCAACTACACAACAACAAACACCTTCGCCTCACTCCACCCTGACGCCATAACGCTCGCGCGTGCGCGTGTTCAATGAAGGACTTGCCGTCTCTCTCGACCAATTAGAGAGATGCGAGCGAGTTTGCCGTCGTTCGGCCAATGGGAGCCAACAAAGAACAATATTACTCATCTTCCTGTTTGAGGGGCAGTCCGCCGTGACGCCCGCCACGCCCCCCCCCCCCCCCCGGTCCAATCAGTGGACTTGGCATCCCTTTTGGCCAATCACAGGGGCAATGAGCGGATCGCGTGCCAAAACTGTCCAGTGAGGGGGGGGGCGGGTTACGAGAGGGAGTCCCCTCCCCCCTGGACGGGGAGTGAATAATTGATCGGCGCGATCCGACTGGGGCAGTTGAGGTTTGCCTGCCGGATCGTCTCAGATCGCCCCGTGCCTGCTGGCGCTCGCTGCCTTGTCCGCCGTCGTGCTGGTTGGTGTCCGTCCTTCACCCTCCGTCTTGGTGCTTGGAGTGGCATCCTTGTTGCGGGTTCGAGTCCCGCCGAGCCAGAACATCGAAGACCGCACGAGGCGACAGGTCCAAGCTAGCTCTGGTCTCCAGCTCACCTTTCCTCGAGCTGGAAGCCTTCAATAAGGCCCGACGGGGTCCATTTCTGGGTATTTGTGTGTGTGTGTGTGTGTGTGTGTGTCTGTGTCTGTGGGCCCCGTCTGATAAGTGAAACTGTTAAGTGCCTGTGTTCCTTGTACATTATTTGCCTTGCTATATTCTGATAACTCTGCCCTTACGTGCTCCCCTCGTTCCCCAATTATTGTTGTAAATAATTCCCCTTTTGTTGAATGTACCAGCTCGTGTCTGTGTGTCTTTCATTGGCTTAGCATGGTGCGTGTTGGGGAAATATTGAAGCAGCAAATTGTTCATTTGGTCCGGCACGGCTCTGTGTAACTCCGCTCGATTACGCCGGATCCGAGCCGTTACCTGCGACTCGGATCGGATAGAGTCGGCCAGGGGCGGTTCCCGATAGTTAGACTGCATGGTATTTAAGTATATTGAAATTGGCAATTGACCTATCCCACGTGGACGACCTATTGGCGATCTTCGGTCTGATAAGGGACCCATGACCTTTCGGATTTACTGAAAGGTACGACCTAAATTCCGGGTGTTCGGTGGAGCCGACTCTACTGCTCCCCCTCGCGGCCGTGCTCGCCGCCAGACCCGGCCCCACAACAATTGGTGCCAGGAGTGGGATTCGAACCCCTCTGCCTCCGTAGAGAAATTCACGGGATTCGGATCAGGGTCTGAGAGGTGTAACCCCCCCCCCCCCCAAACCCCGTTCCCCCAAATTACGAGCGTTTTGAAATGTATTTCCCGGAACGCAACATGGCGAACCAAGATGAGCTGGGGCGGTGGTGGTAGTGTAGGTTTAGAGGAAACCATGGTCTAGGACACCCCCATGCAGGAACTTTCCCCGCGATCGGACCCAGAAGTCGTAATGGGCGCGGTGGGGGCGGCGGCGCAAGAGCGCCCCATCCGTCAAATTTCCCCCCCGGTTCCCAGCGAAACCGTGACGGACCAAGGCGAATCGGCTTCATCAGGGTCGTTTGACATGGGCCGGTTTGTGGAGATGCTAGGAAACATTATGGATACGAGGTTACAAAACATGGAAAAACGGATGGATGCCAAAACGGATGCAAACACGCAGGATCTGCAAAACAAAATGGATGCGAATGCGCACTGAATGAAAGAGAATGCGCGAGCGTTGGAGCGCAAAATGGATGCGAGCACGCAGGCAATGAGGGGCGATATGCGAACGCAGCAGGGTGAGATGCAGAGCATGGGGTTGAACCTGCAGGCGAGTATGAAAGAGGTGGAAGGCATAATGGCGCCTGCACGTGAGGGAACGATCGAGTCAGGAGGGAGTACAAATTGTTTTTCGGGCCTGCGATGGAGATGGGTGAGGTCGGGACGACGAACAACGCCACGACAATAATTGGGGAACGTGTAGGGTGAGACACGAGGGGACGACGGAAGAACCAAAGGAGGTGACTGAGACAGAGAAATTAACAGAGACCAGAAACGCAGGAATTAAAAAAATTAAAAGAGACAACGGAAATGAAAACAGAGACATGGGGATTAGAAGAAGTAGAGGAGAAACTACAGAAATGACGAGCACACACACGTGAGTTAGTGAGGTAATGGGGGTGAGCTGGTGGAAGTGTTGGGACCCGGTGCGAGCATCAGGAATAGCCTCCTTC
>CM068968.1:8032191-8045708 GCA_035128595.1 Eptatretus atami
ATTGCCATTGCTGGCTAAAACGTCAAGGTGTGATTGGGCCTTTAGGAGGGGGAGGAAGGAAAAAAACGGGGTGTCTATGGTGTGTGTGTGAGAAGTTGCAATGAGATGTGCTGTGATTGGTAGATGAGGTGGAGAGGAAGGTGTAAAGGGAGGGGGGTGTCGGAAATGAAGCAAAGAGCGCGTGGGGAGAATAGACTTATCGTGAGTGTGGGGAAATTTGTTCGTGTAATTATTTATTAGTGCAGAACTACACTTCATCCGGTGCCTAACTCTCGCTGAGCTCGGCCCAGCTTCCCCTACGCTCGCTCTGCTCAGCGGAGCAACCAACGGTGATGTACAAATTGAGCCAGACAAGATGAAGGCAGGGCCAGACGAAGGGCCAGCCAAAGAGAGCGAACATGTGGAATTCAGTGCATTTATAATCCTCCTGCAAGGGCGGAGCCCTGGAGGGGGGACATAGGTATCCCGTTGCTGCCATTGGTGCGTGAATGCTCACCCCAGCCTTGGCCCTGGCCAGCGGTGGATTCGGCATCGGAAATGCCCCCATTCACCCCCGAACCCGGCCATGTGACAGAGCTCCATGATTCCGAGAGAGGAGAGGTCGTGTGTACAAAGTAAAGTGAAATAAAATAGACAAAAGAATAAACAATGGGATATAAAACCTGTCTAAAAGCCCTTGCAATGGATTTTGTCCCAAATACCCACTAGACATGAGGAAAGGGCAATCTAAAATGGATACGAATAAAATAACTGTTTCGGGACAATTATATGTTGTGTGCCTTAAGGCCCAGTCACACCTTGACGTTTTAGCCAGCGATGGCAACGTATTAAAATGTATGTAAACAAACGCTGGCTAACGTTGACTTTGAATGTTTTTTTAAAATGATTCGATATTCATATACGATATGAGCTCTATGTATACGACGATATTAGTAACGGGACACAGAACGTTTCGCTTTTTGTTATAAGCTAAATTATAACAACGAATGCTGAACCTGTTGTCGGCCTACACAACCTATGCCCAACGATAGTCTAACTTATGCATAGCGCGTATCGCCGACGATGACGTGACGTAGCCAATTAAAAGGCTGACGCACAACGATTAAAATCATAACCGCCGCAGAAATGGAAGTGTCAACATCACAGTCACACCTTGGCGATCTTGCCAGCGTATGCCGACCAAGAAAAATGTGTCTAAAACGCTGGCGCACGTCGAATACGGTATGGGTAAGTTTGGTATACGTGAATAGAACGCTAAAGTACGGCTATCATACGTCGTAGTAAGTGGAGTACGTCAAGTAATTTTAAACATGTTCAAAATTTTACGACGTACTTGGCGTATGACACGTTCCGCATGCGATGGGAAAAGTTGTACACACGAATATGCGGACGCTACACACGTCGACAAAGGCTACTTGTAGCTACTCATAAGTCGAACACGTCGCGGCGGTAATGTCTTTTTTACGCGAAACTTATTTCTAACTTATGTTTGACGTGCTTTGAACCAATTCTTTACGTAGTCCCAACGCACATTGACGTATGTGACGTATTCCATTGACGTCTTCCGTCGACAAAAAAAACTAAATGAACGTGTTTCTAACTTAAACTGCCATATAATGATGTGTTCCGCAGCGTTTTGGGGAATTGGTATATAAAAATGGTCTTCACAGGAACCCAGCGGATGTCGACTCTTTTTAGTCGTGTCCATGTCAGCAGTAACAGTATCAGTATCAGTATCAGTATTAGTAGTAGTTTGTTCATGTTGGCAGTAGTAGGTGAGTGTGATGGGGAGGGTGTGGGTGATGATGGATCCTCCTTGCGTCCGCGTGTCCACGGGTAGGAGACATCTTTGCACCATTGTTCGAAGTTCTTCGCGGCTAATTTTTTTTGGGGGTTTTTTCAACAATGAGCTATGGCTTGTTTTTACGTTTTAGGTGTATTCATAACGAGTTGGACAAATGCTCAAGGTACTAATAATGTACATAGAGCGCTTCGATACCTTATAGATACGGTATACCAACGAATAATTATCGTGTAGCCGGCGTTCACAACCTATGCCCAACGATAGCCTAACTTATCCATATCGTGCGGCAGTTTATCTTTGCCGGTGACGTGGGGTTTCTATTCATAGGCTGCCACTCAAAGATTCAAATGGCTGCAACTCCACTATTGAAAGTAGACGCTTGCGCTCAACAATTGGATTTTTTTTACACTCAACGACTTTTAAACGGTGCCACTCAACTATTTTAATTGTTTACAATGAACGATTTAAATTGCTGTCACTCGCCTTTGTTTTTTGACGCTGGCGCTCGAAATTTGAAGCGTTTCTATTCAACGTGCTAAATCGCTCAACTCCACTATTGAAAATAGACGCTTGTGCCAAACAATCGCAATTGTTTACACTTAACGTGTTCTTATCGGTGCAAATCAACTGGTGTCTTATCGGTACAAATGTTATCGTGCAAATCAAATCCCGATCCATGGTGTCACCCAGTACCTTCTCCTCCGTTCACGTCTTCTTCTCTCGGTTCTATTGGCACGCAACTGGTGCAGTGCCAAATCGATGAGGGTATGCTGATGTTGGAGGACAGGTAGATATTGTAGTGTCATCGTTGCCGGATACTCCATCTCTCGTAATGTCATGGACATGTACTCCTATGTAGTCTGCAACACTGACGGGTTCCTCCTGTGAACCCCTTTTTATTTACCAATTCCCTAATCGCTGCCATTACATCATTATCTGGTATCTGTAGGTTGGGAACTCGTTCGTTAAGTTCTGTAGTCGTCCGGTAAACGTCAAATACGTCTACATACGCCAGTATGCGGCGGGGTGCGTTACACACAGGTGCAAAGCACGTCACTCATAGGTTAGATAAAACCTCTTTTGCCCTAAACAATAACTCGGCATGATTCGACGTATAACTAACTTTCAAGCAAGGAGTGTCGAAGTGTGTCAACGATCGCGTAGCGTGTTAGCAACATGTCACTGATAGGTTATAAATAAGTTTCAGGCACGCTAAGCATTATACCGACGTCTTTCAGCCTATGAGTAACTTAAAAGTAACGTGTGTCAACGATCGCGTAACGTGCCTACAACACGTTACTCATAGGCTAGGAATAAGTTTCGGGTACGCTAAACATTACCTCGGCGTGTCTCAACTTATGATTAACTTACAAGTAACATGTGTTGACGTCTGTCAACGATCGCATAACGTGCCTACAACTTATGGCCAGCGTAGTGGAACGTGTGAGTCATACGCCGGCATACGTCGTGAAATTTCAAGCATGCAAAAATTTGAGGACAACGAAAAGTACAACGTTTAAAGCCAGCGGGCAACGACGTATGGCAGTGTTTTCCAGCGTGCTCTCAATGTTATCAAACTTACCCATAACGTATTCAACGTGTGCCAGCTTTTATGACAAATTTTTCAAAAATCGGCATACGTTGGCTAAAACGTCAAGGTGTGACTGGGCCTTTAGCCTTGGGGGAGTGCAGGCTTCTCAGAAGCGCAATAATATTGTTACAGTTGTGGGGGTAGATGGAGGAATTTAATCTGAAATTTTGCATTGAATGGAGTAGTTTGGTCCGTGGGCGTGCAGAAGGCATCACAATGTAATTAAGTGCGGAAACTGTGAGCTTGAGTGTTACGTGTCACCACACGGGGGGTGGTGCGGTGTTAATTAGCTGGAGTTTAAGAATAAGCTTCCCCAGTTCGTAATTGCCCTCTGTGACTTTTCCCTTTGGCTTTATAACCAAAAGCATGAGAAACAAGCATACGTGTTGAGCAAGCAGAAGCCCCACCTCCAAGGGTGATGTCGGGCGAAGTCACGCTCCCGAGGCTGATGATTGATGGGTGTGACGTCAGAAGCTCGCCGAGCAGGCAGAAGCCCTGTCTTCCTGGGTTTCGTGCGAGTAGGCCATACCCCTGGAGGCGGAGGATTATTAGGCATGACGTTGATGAGGAAGGGTTGGTTGCGCATTTTTTGAGAGGCCAGAGAGAAAGAGGGGGAGCGCATGAGAGAGGAGGTGGGAGTTCAGGGTGAGCGCACGCACGAAGCAAGATGCTGGCCTTTGGCTCTTAGTTGAGTCATGAGAAACAGACCCCGAGCCTCGTGTATGTCATAGCGGGTCAGTGAGGACGATCGACGCATGAAGCGGATGCACTGGGGCTCTGAGCCTTGGTGTTGAGTGCCACTCGTGGAGTGCCTGGCTTACGTTTATCCTGCTTCGAGAGAAGCGAGGTGCCATTTTGTGCGCGTCTGCACGTGTTGGTGGAAATGCCTCGATTCCAAATTCCACAAAGACCAGCTATGGGCCAAGCAAAGTACAAGAATACTTGAAAGGAAGTGTTTTCTATTTATTTTGTTTTCCCTTTGTCTGTATTTGAATCCGTGTGAAGAGGCGACTTGACTTTAGGATTTATTTTCTTCATCATTATCATTACCATTTTAATGATTGTCCTTTGTAAATATTTGTTTATTTCCATTTATTTTGTTTTCCCTTTGTCTGTATTTGAATCCGTGTGAAGAGGCGACTTGACTTTAGGATTTATTTTCTTCATCATTATCATTACCATTTTAATGATTGTCCTTTGTAAATATTTGTTTATTTTCATTAAATGTGTTCATTTTAAGAAACTGTAGCCATGTATTTGTAGTGGGGTTTGAGTATAACGGTGCTGTGCTCCTCCACCCCTCCGCCATTGCACCCTGCCCCTCCTGCACGCATTAAAATCTCTGAGGATCAACCTGTCCGCCTCCTATTAATAAGGAACCGCTCGACCATCTGGGGGCTAGCGGTGTTAACCGCCCGACACCACAATTTGGGTCGAGGGTGTTAACCTTAATCCCCCCACCCCCACTCCCCTCCTACACCACCCACACACACCCCGTGCCGACGATAACATGTTAAGCTTAACCGTCTGTGTACTTTGTCCATCCATTCGACAAACATCATGACACATTGTAGCCTGCGTGAAATGCTGTTTTGGGGGTCAACCTTGCACTTGCGTTCCTATAAAGTTTTTTGCGGTTTTTATATCTTTGAAGGGTGCTGAACAAGAATCCAAGTGATAACATCCTGTCAGGTTTGGCAATTTGCATAATATGCAAATTAAGTCGGCCATTACCGAAATTCAGTTTTTTTGCTATATCTATGGCTATATATTTGATAGGATGGAAATAATGGTGTCTAAACCTAGGTTTTCATGGTCAAGGAATATAATAATACCAGTTACAAGTGTCTGAGATGGCGGCCATCTTGGATTCCAAGATGGCCACCACAGTGTTTGGCTATATCTATGGCTATATATGGGATAGGATGGAAATAATGATTCTAAACCTAGGTTTAAGGGTCTCGCAGTAATGGGTAAGGATAATGAATGCCTTAAATGGGTCCACGATTACGGGGTGGGGGTGGGGGTGTTCCTATATCGTTTGGCATGTATTGACCAATATCATTTTCTCATTTCAGACACCAGAGTGAGATATGAGCCAATGCTTATCCATCCATGTAAAGGCAACTTTACAAACAAGCCCTTGTCACATCTGGTGCAGACCGTATTCGAAGCATCATCCGGGCAAGTAAGATCTATAAAGATGATCTCCATGTGTCTTTGGAGAAAATGCTTGCTGAAGATGAAAACCCATCTGTCCAGTGTCACCGACAATGTGTATCAATTATACATCGCAGGTGTCTATAAAACGATTTTCTGAAACATAATGATACTGAAAACGCATCACCAGCTCCAAAGCGATCTCGTCGTTCTGATTCGCAAGAACGACATTTAACTTCCGAGAGCACTGCATATTCTGTGGTGCATTATGTATCATGGATCACGATCCAAAACATCCAGATCGGTGGAGAAAAGTCACTTTGTGCCGTACGGCCCGATCGTGCACCGATCGCACCTACAAGCAAAAGATATTGAACACTTGTTTCGAGCGTCAAGACAACTGGGCAAAGGATGTTGAAATCCGTTTGTTGGAGCAGTGAGTGATCTACATCGGCGGATGCAAGATACCACATCGACTGTAGGGACGCATTCAATGACAGATCGTGCTATAGCAGCAGCTGTCAGAAGCAGCCTTGATCCGAGTCAAATATCTTTGGACTCTTCTTTCCAATCAACTGTATCCGAAATGAAAGCAGACATGACAAAAATATGGAACTCTGTAGATGTTTATAACCTGTATCTTAAAACGGTGGACGAAGTTGTCCTGTAGAGCCTTAGTTTCTCATCTGTCAGATCATTTTGGGCCTGATTTACTCATTTTAAGTGGTTCAGGTGTTGCCAGCCTTTTGGTATTTCAGAGTAAGGCATCAGGCCTGTTACATCTGGTAAATGATGAAGACGAATTCGATTGTGTATTAGAAAGGGTTGCAAAACGCATTGTCCATGAGACGCAGAGTTACCAGCTGATAGGAAAGTATACCAAGCTAGTGTAGACATTGATATTGCACTGGACTCTGTCAGTGAAACACTTCGCTCACTGTTAGTTAAATGTCTGACAAAATGAACTACACTTTGTCAGCTGCTCTCATTGGCAACATTGTCACCAGCATTTTAACCAACCGATCCACCCTCTTCAGATTGCACTAGTGTTGTCCTCAATCAGAGGTCTCTGATTGAACAGTTCTATGATTGCAGGGTAGCTTGTTCTTATGATGAAATATTGCGGTTCAAAGCTTTCAGCAGCAGCAGCAGCGCTCAAGAACTTCACCATCATGGGTATGACCTGTCCAAAGATGGTATCATTCAAGCTGTTGCAGACAACTTTGATGCAAACATATCCTCGCAGAACGGACTTGTTAGCACCCATTCCCTTGTCATTTTAATGACTGTTACTGACAGGTACTTGACTGAGGAATCACATCTTGAGACATTCCCTAGACTGACAGCAAATGAAATGCAGCAGCAGTAATTGATGACATTCCTGTAGAGAGATACAAAGGTCCCAAAAAACCTGACATGCCTGATACTGAGGCTAAGCGAGCTCTATTGCCATTACTGTTCTAGCCGCACAAAGTAGTATCACTTTTGAGAGCCCAATCCCTCGACTTCGACTTCTTGCAAGCCATTGACTCTGATGAGGCATACCGGAGTTAAACGGATTCAATACTAAGTTGTCAAGGGAACAGGGCCATACCATAAGACCAGCCACAAGAGCCATTTACCACCCATGATAGACATGAACCCAGCTGACCAACAATCCTGACAGCAATGGTGAACACACAAGATCTACAATAGCTGCGGACAGCGCATTACCTCTTCACAATGACCAACAACTATACAGGGTTGCTGTAGGCTAAAGTGGGTCTACCAAGACCGGTTTCTAACTTTATACCAAGACTAGGCGAATGCACCTTCTGTGAGTTTTTGTTGGATGTGTTGGATACCTAATGGCAAACACTGGTCTAGAAGAAATCATGAAAACAAGCTTTGGAGGTGTTCCGAAATGCTTAGTGGGAAAAAGTTTTTTAAGTCAATTTTTTTTAGGTCTTTTGTTTTAGTCTTTTGTGTTTTGGGGGGTTTTTTGCTTACAGGGTTTTTTGTTTTTTATTTTTTCTTTTGTTTTCTTTTTTTTATTACTTTTTTTTTTTAGGTTGTGTTTTTTTTTGGTGTTTTGATTATATTTTTTTCCATACTTTATGCAATGCTTTATCTAATGTTTTTTAGTTTTTTTGTTTTTTTTCTTTTTTTTTTTTTTTCTTTTGTTTTTTATGTTTTTTTGTTTTTTTTTTATTTTTTGGTTTTGTGGATACTTTTTTTTCTTATTTTTATTGGTTCTTACTTTTTGATTTTTTTGGTTTTTAGGATTTTTTTTTTTTTTTTTATTTTGGTTTTTTTTTCATTTTTTTTTTGTTTTTTTTTTGAAAACCAAGTTTTTTTTTTTGGTTTTTTTTTTATTGTTGATATGTCTATTTTTTTGTGATTTTTTTTTTTCCTCAAAACGTCAGAGCTCTTCGGCTTGTTGTGGAGGAAGTCCTAAGAGGTATTGTTGGACAGTTGGAGAGTCACACCGAACTCAAGAACATCTCGAAGTATGTCACAAGAGGCAGGACGACACGACTCTGGGTAGACTGTCTAATCAAGCCAGGTTTTCTTATGATGCTCTTGTGCGAGCTGAACGTGAGGCCGACTGGCCACTACATCTATATGCAGTCAAAGAAATGATGCGCGTATTTCTTTGCTGCGGGACATCACCACTATGCCCTACGGCCTTTATTACCTGAGTCGATGGAACGTCTCCCCAGTGACTCTTGCATCTTCCTGAAAGGGACCATGTGATGAGCATAAACCCGGTCTCGTGGGAACGCTATCTGGTCAGACATGTTCATAGAGAGCACCTTTATGCGATACGGCCACGGTGCTAGAGGCATCATAGGATCACTCTCAAGCCGTCTGCACTCAAACGATGGGTCTGAGTATGCAGGCATGCACCAGATTGTCAAAGGTGTTGCAGACATGACTAGAGGATACAAAGAGGTGATGTCACGAGCTCATAAAGAAGAGAAACCATCTAGGATCCACGGAGACAACCAAGACAGGTCAAAGATTCGAGAGAAACTGCAATTATGCATACATCCACTGGATAATGACGACCATCCAAAAGGCCTGGTGAACATCCAAACGGACAGATACAACCAGAGTCTGTAAATGTAGAGCACTGCTGTTGACATAGGCAAGGCACAGATGATCGCTTTTGAAAGTAGTCTGCCATCTGGCTTCAACGCCCTCTATCCAAGAAGGTTGTCACGATGCCGTCACGAAGAAATCCATCAAGGTTGGGGGCAAAGATGTATACGAGTCAATCTGATATACTCACGGGTGTTGGGGCTTCAACAAACACGAGACAATTGACTTACCAACAGTTCTCAAACATGAACTTGCCCCCATGCCGACCTCCATGTTCAAGGAAAATGGCACCATGCGCATAGCGTCAGCAAAGTCTACACTGAAGAAAAAGCTCCAAGTGTTAGTTTCCTCACGTATTTTTCAGAAGGCAGAAGCTGTTATAATTGACGGTTACGCTATCCTCTGGTGTGTCCACTGGCCATGTAAGGGTACAGTCAAAGACTTTGTGGACAATGTGTGCAGCTTCATCATCCGTAAATGTCGCAGGGGGATGTCTATCTTGTATTGATCGATACTTCGATTTCAGCATCAAAGACACAACACCGGACAAAAACGGTGTGGTCAGCAAGCCAGTAGACACCATCGTCTAACCTCCAAAGCCTTCTCCACCACAAAGGTCGCCTAACTATAGCGGACAACAAAGTTCAACTCATCAAGTTGATATGCACAGAACTGCTCAACAGGGGGAAAAGATGAAGAACAAGCTCGTCCTAACTGGCCAAGACCCTGTACAAAGAAGTCAGCTGCGATGTCCTGAGACAGAGGGAAGATCTAGAGACTTTCATGAAGAAGCAGATGTAATCATGGTTCATCAATGTCGAAGCTGGCAGAAGAAGGTACAACGGCCATCAACGTACTGTGCGATGATACAGACGTCTTCGTACTGCTCCTACATTTTTACCACAAACTGATCTCACGTGCGGCCTAACAATGGATCTACTCATTCTGAAAGAGCCTTGGTTGACATAGCAGCATCTGCCAAAGAGCATGCTAAAATAGCTCCACAGCTTCCAGCGATGCACTGCCTTTCTGGGTGCGATACTGTTGCGCAACTGTTTGGTGTTGGCAAATCAACTGCCATCAAGATGCTTCAGGCCAGTCAAACACTCGAATGCTGGGTGAGCTTGATGCTCCATGTCACTATTTATAGACGAAGCTACCAAATTTATCGCGAGAGTGTTATGGGTGCACGACTACTGCAGACATGTCCGACACTAGGTACAAGTATGGTCCCGGAAAATGGGGTGAAAGAACATGACAGCAGCGCCAAAACTAAAGACACTGCACCAACAAGCCAAGCATTCGTAGAAAATGTTCGACGTGCTCATTTCCACGGCAATTTGGAAGGCGGCCCTTCAATCAAAGCCCCCCAACATGAATCCAGAAGAGTACGGATGGGCGCGAGAGGAAACTTCCAAGTCTCTTCTTCCTGTTCCAATGCCCACAGACGTTGCACTTGCTCCACCACAAATTTTGGAGTTAATAAGGTGTGGTTGGAATTCAGGCACCCCATGGTAGAACAGTGCAATGTGGTTGTTGTGCCGCTCATTTACCATGCACTTTATTCTGTGCATGTCATAGAGATTCAAATATTCAATTGCCATAAATGAACGTAAAAACAGGTAGAACATGACATTGACAATGACGAGACCGACGAGGAGACTGCTGATGACGCCGACGATGATTGACCTCTATTACGTACTTCGTGACTCTAGTCCTTATAATGGTACCAGCTATTATCTCAAAATTTGGTTAGAAATAGAATCCACTCCTATCTTCATAGATTTCATGTTGATACAAACTGTCCTATCCCATATAGCCATAGTCCCATAAATGGAATCCAAGATGGCCGCCATCTCAGACACTTGTAACTGGTATTATTATATTCCTTGACCATGAAAACCGAGGTCTAGACACCATTTTTCCATCCTATTCCATATATAGCCATAGATATAGCCAAAAAACTGAAATCGGTAATGGCCGACTTCATTTGCATATTATGCAAATTGCCCAAACCTGACAGGATGTTATCACTTGGACTCTTGTCAGCACCCTTCAAAGATATAAAAAACTGCAAAAAAACTTTATAGGAACGCAAGTGCAAGGTTATGTGGAATTCTGCAGGACTATGGGAAATTCACAAACAAAGACGATCGGCAAACCCAGTGGTCGAACCTGGCAAAGTGTCTGGAGGCAGTTTGGTTCCAGTTCCAGCAGGAGGCGACTACTCGTTCTTCACGTTAACCAAGGAAAGGAACCAGAAACTCATCTTGTTCGGTGAGGTGCGTCTCAGTAGCCCTCTCTGCAAGCTCGGTGCATCCAGCAGCACCGATACGAACTCAAAATTCCTCTTTTCGGATTCCAGGGAGAAATTTGATTTGCATCTACGGCGTTCTGCTGCTCTTTATCTGACGATCATAAACGCTTTTATTATCTCGTATCGGTCTCTTCACACTTTTTATGGTCTGCCAATCTTGAGCGCTTTTTTTGCTCACCTGGAACATAGTTCCGGGGAGCTTAAGGGATGGTGCGTCATCCGTCTGTCCCTCCACAAATATTTGCAACCTCCTCTCTGAAGCTACACATATGATTTCGATGAAATTTGACCACAACCTTCATCTCCCATGATGTACCAAAGTTCGTTCAAACCATTAAAAAATCGGGGTCTTCTGGGGTCTATGGGGGGAAGGTTGCCCCCCAAAATAGGTATTTGCTTTCTTCTGAGAAACTACACATACAATTCCGATGAAACTTGATTACAACCTTCACCACTCGTGATGTACCAAAGATTGTTCACGACATTAATAAAATTATGGTCAAAGGGGATCGAGGAGGGGGGGTTGGGGGGATTGCCCCCCAAAGTGTGTATTTGCCTTTTCCTCCGAAACTACACGTACAGTTTTAATGAAACTTGACCACAACCTTCATCTCCCATGATGTACCAAAGTTCGTTTAAACCATTAAAAAATCGGGGTCTTCTGGGGTCTATGGGGGGAAGGTTGCCCCCCAAAATATGGTATATTGCTTTCTTCTGAGAAACTACACATACAATTCTGATGAAACTTAATTACAACCTTCACCACTCGTGATGTACCAAAGATTGTTCAGACATTAATAAAATCATGGTCAAAGGGATCGAGGAGGGGGGGGTTGGGGGGATTGCCCCCAAAGTGTGTATTTGCTTTTCCTCCAAAACTACACACACAGTTTTAATGAAACTTGACCACAACCTTCATCACCTTTGATGTACCAAAGTTTGTTTACACCATTAAAAACTCAGGCTTGAAGGGGATTTACAGTTGGTTGGGGGGGGGGTGTTTACCCTACAATTTAGGTATTTGCTATAACATTGGCTCATTGGTCGGTACATTTTGCTGACTCTGTCTCACGTTGACTTCCTCCTCGGTATCATTATTCTTCCAGGTGTGTTGCCCCTATGTTTATCCTCTCCAATCTTGATAACCGCCCCCGCACGCAATCGACAATCAACAAACTCCTTTCACGTGCCTAAACGTTTTTTCCCCACATCCTGCAGAGATTCTGATTGCCAGCTTTAGCAGCCTTGAGACTGTGTATGACTTTGAAGGATTGAAGGAACGTTTAACAAAGGATTGAATGGTCAAATTGAAATCTGTCTAGACATGCTTTGACACGTTGTAATCTTTGTATACTAATACCATACTCCTATGCCACATATTTAAGAAGGAAATCGCTATACTGCGTTACTCTCTTTAACCCATGTCTTCGCAACATTGCCCCTTGCTTTCTCCAATGTCCGTCCCGGGTCTGAAGGGGACTTTGTGTGGTCAGCTCCCAATGACACATACACATTCCCACCGATTCTAATGCCATACGTATACAGTACATTGTTTCCCTACTCTACGTGTTAACTTTTCCTGCAGATTCTCTCGCTTTGCAAATGCTCAACAATTGTACACCCTGGCATTCTTAATAAAGAAACAAAGGCCAATAATTTAGGATCATTGGTATCTCCCGTGATGAGGCTGAGTCTTTGTGTTTCTCACTCTCTCACCGCAAACAGGTCAGTGGTCTTTCTGTCTTTCACCATCTCTGCTCCGGCCTTGCCCCCCCCTTACTCTGTCTGAGATATGTCATCCCCATATTTTCACAGGGCGCTCAAGGTCCGCCAGCAACCCCCCCTTCTAGTAAAACTACAAAAATCTAGAATCACTGCTCACCTTAACTCTTTCAATTCCTCTTTTTCCCCACCTTTGGAATAAACTCCCACACTCTCTTCAATCCCACTCTTCCCTCCAGGTCTTCAAAACAGCTGTTCACCACCATCTCATATTTTCCCTCATCCAAAACCATGATATTTTCTACCCCTGCTCATCCACCCCAAACCCACCTCCTTCAAATTCCCTGCTTTCCTTCCTGAAAGTCCCTGTCGTGTAAGGACCTGAAGGTCCCTGTCGTGTTCATCTTGTTTACCCAGTGTATGCCACTCCATCCCTCTCCCTTCCACAGATCTCCTTATGTCTCTGTTCCACACTGTTTTTTTCCTTCCCTCTCACACCCCTCTTGTCTCCTGCTCCCCTTTTTGTATGTTCTGTGTCCCCTCTCATATGAGCCTCGACAGTGTATACAAAAAGGCCGTATGTACACAAGTGTGGCTGTTATCGAAGGGCAACATATACCTTCATGATATCCAAAATGTTCATTTTTCTCAGCACTGTCAGTCCATTTCTTCAGGCTTCCTCCTCCAAGCCAGTGGTTGTCCCAAAGTTCATTATTTTATTGCTCCCTTATGGCCTCTCTGACCACTTTATGACTGGCATTTTTGAAATGGCCTGGAGGGCTGAGACAATTTGCACAAAGGACCCGCATGCCCATTAACAAGGTCTTCGGACCATGTGG
>CM068968.1:8048200-8071115 GCA_035128595.1 Eptatretus atami
CAATACATTTTTGAAATATCATGCTATATATCTTTTTTTGGTCTTCTCTCTCAATGGTGAAGAATCACTTTTATAAAATATCGGATCTGTATTCAGATCTTCACCAAAACTGAATCAATTCTTCCTTGTCACACAACCAACGTGTCCACTAAGTTTCATACGAATCTGTCTTTAACTTTTTGAGATAACGTGCTATACATCATTTTAGCCCGATCACTCGGTGGTGGAAAAAATATTTTTCTAATATCCAGATTTGGATCTTCACCAACAACCGAATCTATTCTTCCTTGTTACATACCTACCTGTACACCAACTTTCGGCAGAATTCGTCCATAACCTTTTGAGATATTCTACTATTTGTCATTTTATCCCGATCACTAAATGGTGAAAAATCGCTTTTAAAATTCTCGGATCAAGAACCAGATTCGGATCTTCACCAAAATCTAATCATTTCATTCTTGACACAAACCTAAGCTCTTCACCAAATTTCATCCAAATCTGTCCACAACTTTGAGACATTTTGTTCAAAAACAGACAGACAGATGAAAAATCACTCAACTGACACTTGGCAAAACAGAACGAAGTAGAACGGCATTCAGAAGAGTGTTTACCTCTGCCAGGCTGAACAGTTTACGTTTTGTACCCCATTGATTGGCTGGATCTGCACCAAAATCGAATTGGCTTGTTCTTGTCACTGAACCAACTCAAATCCACCTAATTTTGTCATAACTTTCATTGATGCAAATCCTGTTCAAATTTCTCGTCAATCGGATGAAAATTGAGGGTTTTAGAAATTGCACCTCAGTTGTTGACCTTTGGCCTATGTTGAACTTTTGGCCTATGTTGACCTCAAACATAATTGGTGGTTGAATTCAGTGAGCTGATATGCAAATCCTCTTCAAATTTCAAGTCAATCAGATAGAAATTTGGCCCATGTTGACCTTTTGGCATATGTTGACCTTTTGGCCCATATTCACCTCAAAATAGGTGGTTGAATTCAGTGACCTGATATTTAAATGCTCTTCAAATTTCTAGTGAATGGAATGAAAATTGAGGATTTCAGAAATTCGGCCTATTTTGACCTTTTGGCCTCTGTTGACCTCAAACATAGTTGGTTGTTGAATTCAGTGACCTAATATGCAAATCTTCTTCAAATTTGATATCAATCAGATGAAAATTGAGGAAATGCATAAAAGTTGTTGACTTTTGACTGATGATGACTTTTTGACCTAAAAAATAAATAGGATTCTGTCGGACCACTAACTTCACCATTTGGTGAAGTTTTGTGAAGATCGATTTAAAATTGTGACGTGTAGGTGATTGAAGGTGAGTGGACAGATAAACATACGGAAGCGATCAACATACTTGCTGATATATATCTACTATATAAATGGCAGTCCTTCTGTCTGTTTGTCTGTCTGTCTGTCTGTCTGATTGTTTGTACACCAATAAGCTCCTAGACCAGTGAACCGATCTTGATGAAACCTTACACGCAATAGACCTAACATTCAGCTCCAGGATGCGCAAAGTGGTTTCCATAAAATGAAAAAAATCTATAAAAAAAATAAAATTTCCATTAAAAAAAAAAATGGCTTTCGAATAGTGCCGCGGCGATTAATCGTAACAAAAGGCTTCATGGTTAAAAACGCTAGGGTTTTTGAAATACAAAATGTTCGTATCATTGACTTTTTAAACATACACATTCTCCTCCTGTTGATTTGAATTCTTGAACTGCACGCGCACGGCAACAGCCTAGACTGCTGATAGATCTGCTCGATGAAAGAGCCAGGCAAGCGGAGTCAGCTGCAGAGAGAGAAGAGAGAGAGAGAGAGAGAGAGAGAGTCGTCTTACTGCTGATATATCTGCTCATGAACGAGCCAGGCAAGCAGAGTCGGCTGCAGAGAGAGAGCGTCGCCTAACTGCAAATAGAGCGTCACACCGACGGGCGAGAGAAGCACAACTCACCTTCCAGCTTTCTAGGTCCGGGTTTTGGCAGGACATCAAGGACAGTTTCCACTGCTGCTAGAACATATTGAGTGGCTCAAGGCCGCCTTCAACTATGACCTCTCTGAGGATTACGGCAGCATAAAGCCTTCCTTCCATAAATCTGAGGAATAAAAGAAGCCTTCCTAATTTTCTCCATACAACTAATGCCTCAGTCTAACTAGCGTAAGGAAAATAGGGCAAATTTCCCGGTATTACCGGGTACTTCAGCTAGTATATATATATTGTGCGAATCCGCGCCCCGGCGTGGAACGCCACGTGACTCGAATCGCGGCACGTCACCACCGGACGGACAATTCAGTCGTGACCCTCTCGGAACAACGCCGGGAGCTAGTCACGGTGGGGTTTAACCCCACCACGACCGTGTCAATGCCCACCCGCGCGGATAGGGTTGCTCGCCAAATTCGATCTACGTAAGTACTGCGCGAATGTCGACCGGGCGATCGTACCACCCCACAGGCCGACTTCGGATACGAACCGCTTAAGCGGTCCATTCCGTGCTACAGTGATAACCGAGCGTGTTATCGTCGCCTCGACGGTTCCGATTACTACCGGCGTATTAACCCACTACGACCCCTTACGTGAAGCAGGATGGAGATTCAATTAGAGAAAAGACGAAGCGAAACGGGAAAACAGTTCACACAATGCACATTTATTTCCCGGCACACGGAAAGCACGTATATACAGCCATACAGTAAAAATGCACATAAAGCAACCAAAACAATAAAAGCAACAACGACCGCAGAGTAATACCGACTACGCGCACACACGGCAACACTTATACAGTTTTACTTCACAGACGGCGCCAACAACATTTACACAAAAGCAAAGGAAAGAAGCCACCCTCACAGACAAGGAGGCAGACAGGCCCGTAGGCCAAATGTGCACGGGACCTAAGAGGAGCGGCCAGGTCCGCGAGACCGGGTGGGTCTTACCCGCGTCCTCGTGACGCGTTGGCGGGCCAGCCGCAAATGTGGCCGCGCTGTGCCCGACTCCGTGCTCCTTGGCGTTTCGTTGGCACCACGTGTGGGTGGGTGGAACGGGGCCCCCTTTTGCACTATCTCAGCGCGGAAAGGGAGATGTTGATGCCCTGGGGGAGGGAGTGGCTGGCTGGCTTGGGTCCCGCGCGCAGACGAGCGATCCCACACGCAACCTCCTCGCCGACCGCTCCGGACCCGAGCTCCTTGCTGCAGTTCCACCGCTCTCACTCGCCTGACTCTCTGGACCCGACTCTCTTCAGTTCCGCACTCTCCTCAGCCGACTCTCTTCAGTTCCGCACTCTCTTCAGTTCCGCACTCTGCTAGCGACTCTTCTCGATGACACTCTCCCCACCCGACTCGACTCTATTCGCCTTGCGCTCGCCTTTTTATAGGCGGGCAGGAGCAGCCAATTGCAAATTTAGGAATCAGAACGCGATTGGAGGCGGGGCACGCGCGCCCTCGCGTCATCCATTGGTCGGGCAAAAATGTCGTGAACTCTGCCTGATCCACAAAACATTGCACATACGGACTTCACATACACACCTTGGAGCGGGGACCAGTGCCCCGCGCTCGCTAATTGGAACGGAGGATGAAGTGGGCGTCGAAGCGTTTCTGATACCGAGTTTTCCCTCGGAAGGCCGCCATTTGCGCTCGCGGCTCGATGCGTTCGGCCACTAAACGCCGAACGGGCCCGAGACAGCCCGACGTTCAGTGTTCACAGGTGGTGCGGGAAATGGCCCGTAGAAGGAGAGAGGTGAAGGTGGTGAGGGTTTCTGGTGGTGGTTTGATGGTTATGGTGCCGTTTGGAATGGCGGTGATGCCAATGATGTGGGAGGGTAGATGGTGGCGGTGGCGTGGTTGTTGTGTTGATGGCGGTTGAGACGTGGTTGGTTCAAAATAAAAGATACAACAGAAAAATGGCTAACTCAAAGCGTCGCAGCCCGGATGAATCACAATAAATTCCTCTATACAACGGTTTGGGCTAACTACACATGTACTTAGAGTATCTCACCTGCGGGCCCTTTATGGTGTAATGCGAATTTCCACAGCCGTAACAATATATATATATATATATATATGTGTGTGTGTGTGTATATATAATACACTATCAATTTGAGAATTAGTCCAGTGTTGCCCTTAAAATTCAATGGTGGTTGAAATTTATTTACCTGATATGCAAATCCTGTTCAAATTTAAAAGTCAATCAAATGCAAATTGAGGATTTTAAGAAGTGATCCTAAATTGTTGAGCATTTGCCTATGTCAACTTTTGGCATGCACTGACCTCAAATAATTGGTGGTTGTATTCAGTAAGCTGACATGCAAATGGTCTTCAAATTTCAATCAACCGGAATGAAAATTGACAATTTTAGAAATATTGTGCCCAAATTGCCCTTTTGGCCGAATTTTTGATCTCAAATTATAGGTGGTTGAATTCACCGACCTGAAGGCAAAAATGGTCTTCAAATTTCAAGTTAATCAGATAAAAATTGACAATTTTAGAAACAATTAAACAATTTGGCCTGTTTTGGGTTGGCCTTATGGCCTATGTTGACCTTTTGATCTACGGAAACGTCAAAAGTAATGAGTGTTGAATTCACTCACCTGATGTGCAAATCCTGATGAAATTTAAGTATTTTAGAAAATCTGGCTCAAATTGGCCTATTGCCTTTGTGGACTTTTCGGTCGACCAAATTTTACGAAAATTCAATGCAGAATTTTTAACAGTGGGTTCCTTATTTATTACCTGAAAGCCAGTAACGTGGGGGATCTGTCTACATATTGACACGCATGTGCTGCATGGATTACTTTTGAGCAGAATACTCCTTCATACACATCCCTGTGCTGTGTGTTAGGTCTTCTCATTATGAATGTCTTCATCATGAAATTTGCTGAACAGGCTCAGATTTAGATAAATATCTAATCTTTTTGATTGTTTTAATATGTTTTATATGTCAAAATTTACATCAGCATGCTACATTATAAGAGTTTGTCTGAAGAACCTGCACATGTACAATTTCTATTTGGGATGTCAAATGATGCGCGTGTGTGGTGTGGGGTGAATATTTATAGTGATGCAACTGATTTAGGCAGAGGATAGTCTCAAGTTCAGAGGTACTTCACATGCAGGTACTGCGTGGGATCAAGGTCCTCAGGTTGGAGCAAACATCAGGAGTGGTATGTGTTTCTGCCTCTTTAAGTTCACCCACAATGGATGCTCAAGTTGGTGGTTGGAAGGATTCCTGTTTGAAGCGCGGAATCGAACAGCTGACATGTTTGAGTGTGGAATGAAGGCTGAGGAGCTGCAAGGATCTTCTGAGATTCTGCAGATAAAATGGAGGACGTGAACTCCTTTGGCTGGAAGAGGAGCAAAGTGACACCAGCTGAATGGTGAGTTGTGTGATCTACATCACTTCTGATGGATCTGTGTTTGCTTAGTGCTGAGGTTTTTAATTTTTTGAACACATGACAGAAGCTTGTGGGAGACCGAGAGCAGAATGAAGGGAATAAAATGGAAAGGCAAGAAACAACAGCTGAGTAGAAGTGAGAGTGAGATGAACGTGAGGGAGAATGACTCATGTGGGTGAACAAGCTGCACAAAGTTGAATGAAACACATAAGTGTAAGGGGAACATGAGATGACACCAAAAGTAATACAAACAAACAGACGAAGAAAAGAGGTGTGGGAGAGGTGAAAAAAAAATCACAATGTCCTGGAAAAAAGGGAGCGCTTTATTTAGAATGGGTCATTTGGAGTGGAAGAGGTCATGTTTTTGGATGGTGGATGATATCCCAGATCATGATGGTGAACAGCTGTCTTGAACACCTGGAGTGGAAAATGTAATTGAAGAGAATGTGGAAGCTGTTTCTGTAGGTGACAAAAATGAAAGATTGGAGGCAGGCAGTGATCATGGATTTCCATTGTCCTGCAAAAGTATTCATCCGAAACAATAATGCACAATTTAGATGAATTATGAAGACACCATTTTCCAAATGAATTTTTTATTTCTTAAGTGAAGAGATCAAACAAATATTCCCCTGAGGTCAGTCTTGGTGGAAGCACCTTTTGCAGCTGAGAAGGCTGATTGGTCTGTAGTTGCAGGGATCTGTTTTTGCCCCTTTTATGCAGGGCAGTAATGTTTTCCTGATTTCCAAACAATGGCAGATGACCTTGAGCAAATGAGAGGGTGAATGCAACAGAGGGACGATGAGCAAGATCAGAGGAGCAGGTTTTTTCGGAAACACGTGGGGCTGATGCCGTCTGGACTGGTTGCAGATCTGAGTCGAAGAGCGAAGAATCTTCAAGTCTCGTCATAAATGTTCAATGGGGTTTCAAGTTCAGGACTTTGGCCTCTCGAACATTATTTTTCTTCTTATTCAGCCACTACAGTGTGGCTTTAGCTTTGTGCTTGATATATTGTCCTGCTGAAATGTGAATCCCTGACCCAGTTTGATGCACACCTGATTCTGGCAGGTGTTCATCAAGGATACTCCTGTACTTTGCACCATCCTTTGTCCCTTCTATCCTGAAAAGCCTGCCAGTCCCTTCTGATGAAAAGCGGCCCCATAACATGATGCTGCACCACCCTGCTTGACGGGAGGGATGGCGACGACTGGGTGATGTGCAGTTTAGGCTTGGGTCAGACATAATGCTTTGACTTTAAACCTAAAAGGTTACAATTTTTGTCTCGTCTGACCACAAAAGCTTCTGCATGTGCTTGCAGTTTCATGAAGATGCTTTTCAAAAATCCATTCGAGCTTTTCGGTGCATCTTTTCGGTGATGGCTTCTTTCTTGCCACCTGTCCATAGAAGCCATCTTTTGTGAAGGGAACAGGATGTAGTTCATTGATGAACACTGACCCAATCTCGACGCTGGAACCTTGCAGATTTTCAATCATTGCGGGATTTACAGTGACATCCCGTACCAACTTTCTGCTTGCCTGTTGAGTTTGGATGGGTGACCTGATCTGGGTAGAGTCTGGGTTGTATGAACATTGTTCACTTCTTAATGATGGATTTCACTGTGCTCAAAGGGATAATAAGTGATTTTGAAATCTTCTTTTAAACCCTCTTCTGAACGGTGCTTGTCCATCATTTTATGTCTGACCTCTTTAGAAAGTTCCTTGGTCTTCATGTTTGCCTTGTTGGTTGCCATTTTGAGTTGTACCTTAAACTCCTTACATATGGAGAAGCTTAATTTTTTATTGAAGCCACTGATTACATGCAGGTGAAACTATTACACTTATTTATAACCTTTCAAACAAATAATTTGCCCGTGAAGTGATTTTAGGTTAATTAGGCAAAGGGTTGGAATACTTATGCAACTGAGAACATCTTTTTCATCTCTGTGAATCAAACTTCGTCAATTTTTTCTTGCATTTTATGGCTTTATCACCATGGAGTAGTTTGTGAAGATTGGATATCAAGTTTGATTTGACAGCGTCATGTAATAGGCTCAGGTGGCATCAGCGGTTTGATACAGGAATATAAAGCTCGAGATGTATCCAAAAGAACGGTCCTGATGTCATGTGTGAAATTGAGGGCCTCCATCCATTGTTGGGAGAGCAGAAGCAGCATCAGCATGTTTATGGTGGAGTGACGGCCTTTATGTGGAGTTCCCAACTGAGTTGCTGTGTATTTTTTAGCCATGGTTCATCCTCCAGCACAAGAAAATTCCCCCTCTAGGGGAACTGCATGCCGTGCAATGGCTGCAGTGTGAAATTCGTAAAATAATAACATCGTGGTGGATTATTTGCGTTGTGCATTCGCCTCTGCTGGCGGAAGGAGCGGTTAATGTCGGCTGTTTGGGAGTCCGATTCTGTTTTTATTTTATTTAGTTTTTTGTATAACTTGCTGATACTCGTATGACAGCTAACACACATGCAACAACAAGGGGGCAGGAGAACAGAGAGGAGCAGGAGAGGGAAGGACAAAAAGTGGGGAACAGAGACATTAGAGATCTGAGGAAGGGAGAGGGATGTGACGGGAACACGGGTAAACAAGATGGACCGACAGGGAACTTTCATGAAGGAAGCAGGGAATTTGAAGGGGTAGGTTTGGGTGGATTATTGGGGGTAGAAACGATCAGGTTTTGGATAGGGGAAGATAAGAGGTGGTGGTGAACAGCTGTTTTGAAGACCTGGGGGGTAGAATGGGATTTGAAGAGAGTGGGAGTTTATTCCAAAGGTGGGTGAAAAAGAGGAATGAATGAGTGAAGGTGAGCAGTGATTCGTGATTTTGGTAGTTTTACAGAAGGGGGTTGCTGACGAACTTTGAGCGCCTGCCGGAAATATGGGGGAGGAGGGGGGGGGACATATCGCCGACAGAGCAGGGGGGGGGGGCGAGACCGGAAAGGACATGGTAGAAGACAGAAGACCACCAACCTGCTTCCGGTGAGAGAGTGAGAGCCCAAAGACTCAGCTCACCGTGGAGATACCAATGATCTTAAATGCCTTGGTTTCCACAGCATGAATCTAAGAAACGTGAGAAGCAGAGCACAGCCCAGAGGGGAGAGCAGTACTCCATCAGGCTGCGGACGAAAGCTTTGTACGTGGTCAGGAGCTCAGGTGGGCTGAGGAAGGACTTTGCATGATGGAGGATGCACAGTTGGCGACTTGCCTTGGAGGCCAGGTTGGAAATGTGGTTTTCTCATGAAAGAGCATGGCAGATCGTGAGGCCCAGAAGCTTGAATGAAAGGACTTCTGCAAGAGGATTCTTGAGAAAGTAATGGGGGGGGGGGGGGGGGTTCCAAATGGTCTTTTTGGAGAGACATAGTGAGAGTGTGAGAATTGTTCCATTTTACATGTATTTTAAGCCCAATGACATCTATATGAGTCATTGTGATTTTGGGTGGTGGTCCCATCGAAAGTCGCACTCGACCCAAACCAAACAATGGAAATCTGACACCACCAATCTGGAAGTGAATATCGGTAATCAGAGGGCAACAAGCCTAATGTGTTAAGTCAAGTTAGGTATGGGAGCATGCACCTGAGCAGCGCGTCGTGCGTCCACTTTCCGCTGATCTGGCCATCTCCAGGGGCCTCCATCTGGCCATCTCCCAGGCAGATGCCTGACCCATCCCATCTCCTTGAGATGCTGATCATGTGCTGCAACCACGAAGCACGTGGTCGGCATTGGCGCCTCCTTTTCATGGAGGCTCTCTCGCTGAGAGATCTGGTGAGCAGGAATCAGCATCAGGAAAATGAGCCACATGTTCATAGAGCCGCAGTGACGCTCACGGACTATGCATGGAACAAATCTCATTTGAGTCTCTTCTAGTCACACTCATCAATACAAAGTCCGACCAGCGATAGCCAAGGATTCTTGAGAGAGACTGGTACCAAAGCAATTAAGTCTCGTCTCAGATACTCTGGTCAGAGTGCACGTCTCACATCCGTAGAGCAAGACTGGAAGCCCAAGGAACTGAGACTCTCATCGTCCTGCACAGTTAACCGACAGTGCACACCCATGATCCATTGAATCCATGACTCCCAGGCCTGACCCAGATGTCTATTGACCTCTGGCTCACAGCCAGGGAGACATGAATATCACTGCCAGGTAAATGAATCTCTCTGTGAGTCAATATCCTCACACAAAACAGATACAGACAAGATTGCAGCATCCAAGATGTCAGTGAAAGCCTGGTTCTTAGTTTTGAACCCAGGAAACGTAATCCAGCGGCTACGACTCCTCATTCAGCACCGCGAGGCCCGCAAAAGGATCTTCAGAGTCTCTGCAAGGATGACTGTGAAATCAAGGTCAAGAGATTTGACATTCCCAAAACGCACGCAGTCTTGATCTCTACGACATCCTCCTGAGAAACCAGTCCATACAAGCGCTGAAAAGTGTGGATGCCAATACACAGCTTGACGAACTCCAGTAACAACTGGAAGTAAGTCGGAGATAGTACCACCACATCTCACAGCATCTTCAGTTCCAGAGTGGAGTTCAGACATCAGATTGATCAGTTTTGGTGGCACTCCACGAAAACTGAGAATCCTCCAGAGGGCATCCGATTCACTGAATCAAACGCTTTGCAGAGATCAGCATCGGGTGCAAGCAGCACCTGCTGAAACTCTCGTCTGCATTCGGTGAGGACGCGAAGGGCAAGGATACAGTCAGTCGTTGACCTTTTTGGTGTAAAGCCGTGACTGCTCTGGGTGCTCGTGCTCAAGCAGATGGTGCGAACCTGTGCAAGAATTATCCGAGCAAACACCTGCCGGCACCGAGAGCAGCGTCATCCCTTGGAGTTGTTGAAGCCCTGGCGATCATCACCCTTCGCTTTCCAGAGAGGGACAACAAGGCTCCTCTTCCAGTCAGTTGGGATGATGCCTGTGTTCCAGGTAGAGCACAGAACTGCATGCAATGACGCGAGTCAGCATTTTCCGCCAACCTTGAGAAGTTCAGCATGGATTCCACAGATCCCAGGAGCTTTACCCATTTCAACCGTTTCACCACAGCCTGTTTCCACAAATGGAAGGTGGATCAACAGTTGATTGAGGGTGAGTAACGGGGATGTGAAACCCCTCACATCTACTCAACAGCCGGTGGATCAGCCTGGTATTTCTGCTCAAAAGTACTGGCCAGGGGCCTTCACTTTGGTCTCCTCTGTCAAGAGCCCTCCGCCCTCTGTTTCTAAATGCAGTACATCGTTGGATGGGCTTGGAGGAACGCAATGCACAAATTCCCTGTAAGCAGAACGAGAATCACTTGACCACAGGTGATTCTCTACTCCATCACAGATTCCTCACACATAGGCTCTTTGTCCACCTTAGCGTTCAGTGGTGCCTCGCACAGTTTTATGCCTCACTCCTGAACAGCTTGGCTCTGCAACTCTGGTCAGTGGTATCTAGTGTTCTTGAGAGACAAAATTATTCTTCGCACTCCAGTGAGTTCCAAGACATCCACCGGCAACATCAAGGATGGTGGTCTTGAAGGGCACTCCACAACTCTTCAGGATTCCCCAAAGCAATCTGACCCCCAAAATCTCCACTCAGCCTGTCCGCGAACTCCTCAGCTGCCTTCTCATCCTTGAGCTTGCCGTCATCCAGCCTAGGCTGGACATCAATCCACCATCATTCTCCGGGACTAAAGCTGCAACTTCAGAGTTGCTACACAAGCCTGTGGTCGGTAATTGAAGAACTGAGCTCTCCCGTAGACCCTGCAGTTCTGGATCATCCTCCAGTGACCATCAACGAGCACATGGTCAATCTCCTTTGCCACACCATCATCGTTAGAATACCAAGTCCAGCAATGAGCCTATGGGTGCTGAAACCATGACCTGCACCCTAAGTCAATGGCTTCTTGCAATGTCAAGGAACTTAGTGCTATTCTGGTTCACAGTTCCAGAACCCATGGGGACCAAAACACATCTCATAACCATCCCTATCAGTTCATTGAATACAATGAAATCCCCATGACGAGAAGAGTATCTCGCCTGGGGCACTGATCAACCACAGACTCGCGTGTGGTATAGAATGCGTCCTTCACGGTGAGATCACTGCCTCAGTCGGAGCATATCCAGAGCCAGAGAACGACACCCAAGAAGTGATGAATCCTTTTCAATGAGTCTCATAATACACTCGTTTACTGTGTTACCTTAATTACCATTGGAATCAGCTTATTGGACACAGCTACAGCAACTTCTTGGGCATGCTAACCATCAAAGCGACACACCAATAGTAGGTGGAACCACCCACCATGATTCTGCCACTATCCAGTCTCTGAACTCAGAGAGTGCTGCAATACGGATGTTCAAACGCTTGAGCTCAGGTGATCATCTCTCTTAGGGATAGGACGTTCCAGTAACCCATCGAAGGGACCGCGTCACTAACCCAAGGAGACCGCATCTGGTGCGACACCTCAGCACCACCCCAGTACACACGACTGCATCTAAACCTGGGAAGGCTACCCCATGTTTTTTCCTGTATGCAAATGTATACCATAGTGGCCACCTGGTACAATTTCCAAATATGGTAGGCCTGCTAGAAAACTTGAATGGCGGCCATATCATTTTCGTCTCGGTGCCATGTTGGGTGGAGTCAAGCGACAGATGTGGGTGTGGTCCTGTGTGGGCTGTGCTGCTGATGCAATGCCTGTGCTGGTGAGGGCAGGACTTTGGAATTTGCCTATGTGCTGGCGTAGCTCACCACTCTTCACGAGGACACTGTAGGATCTTTAAGGTCCACCACTGAATGCTAGCAGACGAGATTCCATTTAAAGTCCATCCGAGGATGGCACATTCACATTTAATGATTACCTTACCCTGAAACACTGGGATGACAGTTTATTGCTGGTTGGGATTCAAACCCAGGCTAGACAGCTTGTATGTGAATGTGTACCTCGAAGCCTGGGGTTACAAAACCTAGGGTCCCAACCCAAAATTGGAAAAAACACACCTCCAATCTGATTTTTATTTTTTCATTTTTTTTAGGGGGGTTTTCATGTCGAAAGTGTTTTTCTCTGACATTTTTATCATAGGTACTGGCACCAAGTAGGTATCGTATTACTTGGGTCATGAGGTGAATGTGATTTAAATTTTGGATCGTGGTATAAAAATCTTCGGAACATTGCTCTAGGAAGGCCTCGAGCAGTCCATCCAAATTTGGAATCTCATTCACCTCACGACCCAAATGGTACTGATACTAATTGGTACAGTACCTTCTCAGCCTGGGTGATGGTGAAATTCCCACTGAAGTTGTTGTCGGGTAAGAAGCATCTCATAACATTGAGGCAGTTTGTACAGAATGTTTTATGCTTGACATTGCAATGCTTTGATTCTATGCAATTCCTCGAAATGTTTTTATTTTCTCTCTTTAAGGAAGACCTGAAATCATGATTTTAATGCTTATTTATTTTGCTATTTTAGAAGTATATAACCAGTTATGCATGTGACACAATACTGCCAGCATTTATAAAAGTTACTTTTCCAGATTATTTTGAAAGTGGAAGTGAAAACTGAGCAATGATTGATGTCCACCTGGATCTACCAGAACCAAATGACTCTGAAGCTTCTTTCTTCGAGAGCCATCCCATGAGGTTCTGTCAATGCCTATAGATTTTGTTTTGGACGTTTGATGATGAATTCTGGTGTAAACGATAAAAACCTACTTTTGATTGATTTCTTTTAAGAAATAATCACGATTGTGGAACAATTTCTCAAACATCCATTTTCTCAAATTTTGTCATTAAGTGAAAGATTTGAAACAACAATCATGTACCTTGTGTCCTGTTATCCAATTTGTACTATCGTCATTCACATTTTTTGTGGGTGCAAAAACCATCTCCATCCAGCTGAATGCTTAAAACAGTTCTAAACCATCTCCCAACAGCCACTCATAAACAATCTGCCACCAGTTGTGTGCATACAAAGTCATAAACATCTCCACCAACTGTGCATAAACCCTCCCCCACCACCATCCCCCACAAATGATGGTCACACGACCCACCCCTCCTCAATCTACCCCAACCCCTGCATGGCTACTTATGTGCAGCGTTCCTGGGTCTCATTCTTTCTTTTCCTCCTGCTGCATTAACCTGTGATTGGTCGTGCTCCGTGGACTTTTTGCGCTCATTGTTCGATCATGGGTCCTAAGCGCAAGAGTAGTGCAAGAGATGCATCTGCTCCCAAGAGGCAGAAAAAAGGTCATGAGCCAGAAAGTGGAGCTGCTTGACTGACTTTCAAGAGGTGAGAGTGCGGCTCTGTGGGCAGCCATTCTCGCGTGAAAAGTCGGCCGCGCGTTTACATGAAAAAAACCGAGAGGCGATTCGTGAAACTGTTACGGCTAGCGCAGTACCAGCACAAAGTGATTACCCAGGTCAGGGACGTTCAAATAAAACGATGAGAAGGCATTGAATGTGGTGGTTAGATGACAATGCCCAGTAAAATGTGCCTTGAAGTGGACCTCTGATTCGTGAAAATGCAAAGCGCATGTTCGGTCATCTGGTTGGCACGGTGGTGCTGCAGACACTAGTGATTCGTGCACGAGTGCCTCCAGTCTTTCCGAGCTAGCAGGTCACAGGCAAGTGAAGTGAGCTTCCACAATGTGAAGCTCACAGGCAAGTGTGCCTCAGCTGACCGTGAGGCAGCTGAAACTTTCCTGTCACTACTCACGCAACTCATCGAGAAGGGTATGCAACAGAGCAGGTCTTCAATGCAGATGAGACAGGCCTGTTCTGGAAGAAATGCACACGAGAACTTAATCTTGAAGCGAGACTGGACAGCAGACGGGTTCAAGGCTGCAAAAGCCCGGGTATCTCTTCTCTGCTCAACGCCAAAGGGCACTTGCATGACGAAGCCAATAATGTTGTACGTTCCTTAAACCTACATGTTTCAGGGCAAAATGAAGCATATTCTGCATTGTATTTTGGAGGACCAACAGAAAGGTTGCCATCTTAATGGATTGGAACATTTTTGATTTTTTTTTGCCAAGCACACAGTGCCAAAAAAAGCCCGAGAGTGTGTATTTTTTATTTTCGCCAGTGATCACACTCAAACCACTTTGATCCAAATGCGGCTAACATCGAAAAGCAGTTTATTTCGATCTCGGATTCCGCGACCGATTCCACGTCATGAGCAACTCTGACGGTTCTCATTATGTTGATCTGATCAGTGGGGTTTTGAAGAAACGATTGGAAACAAATTTGTGATTGAAACGCTTTCAGGGGAATTGTGAAGCCATATGGTTTTTTGTTTGTTTGTTTGCTTTTGTGTATCTTGTCGAGGCTCAAATGAGAGCTAACACACAACGACAAGCAAGGAGGGCATGAGACAAGAGGGGTGGGAGTGGGAAGGACAAAACAGTGGGGAACAGAGACATTAGGAGATCTGTGGAAGGGAGAGGGGTGGGGTGGGGATCATGTGGTATATAAGATGGACACTAAGGGATTTTCAGGAAGGAAGCAGGGAATTTGAATGTGGTGGGTTTGGGGTGGATTAACGGCGGTAGAAAAGATGAGGATTTGGATGGGGGATGATAAGAGGTGCTGGTGAACAGCTGTTTTGAAGGCCTGGAGGGTAGAATGGAATTGAACAGAGTGAGGGAGTTTATTCCAAAGCGGGGGAAAAGAGGAATGAAAGAGTGAAGGTGGCAGTGATTCATGATTTTGGTAGTTTTTCAGAAGGGGGTTGTTGGCGGAGCTTGAGCACCCTGCAGAAATATGGTGGGGACACATCGCAGACATAGCAAGGGGGGGTGAGACCGGAGAGGAGACGGTAGAAGACAGAATTTTGTGTTAGTGTTACGACAGAACAGAACAACTAGTGTTACGAATTTTGGCCCGCCGGCGTGCGATCGGCCACGTAACTCGAATCGGACCGCGTCGCCCACCGGAACGGACAATTCAGTCGTGCCTCCTTGGAACTACCGCCAGGAGCTAGTCACGGGTGGGTCTTTCGACCACACCACAATCGTGCCAATCGGCCACCCGCGCAGGATAGGGTTGTTCGCAAAACTCGACCTACCTAAGTACCTGCGCGGGTAGTAAACGGGCGATCGGTACCTCACCGGGCGGGCCAAAATTCGTAACACTGGTGTCAGGAGTGGGATCGAACCCAGCCTCCAACTTTGCTTTGGTTTCAAACTGTTCGATCTGTACAGTGTGTTCCTCAACGTTTCATTTTCTGTCCTCTTCCTTTCCTCTTTTAACATCTTCAGTTCATTTTGTAATCCTCTCTCTTTGGTTTCACGTTTCAGTATCTCAGAAGTTTTTTTCCATGATTCCTCTCTAATTTGCATGCTTCTTTCCCCATTTCATCTCTTCTTTCCACTGCTCCCTCCTCAATTCGTCCTTTTTTTTTTACTCTGTATTCCTTTAGTTTTTTTTCTGCTATTCCTTTCCCATTTCTATCTCCTTTTCCAGGGTTTCTCTTTTAATCTGGCCTGTCTTACCTCTCGCTCCAGTAGCACCAATTCCCCATCTTGTTTGCATTTTCCTTTTCTATCTTTGTTTTCCTTTCTCCCTTCCTCCCTCATTTTTCCCTGCAGTTTCTTCGAACTGTTTTGACTTTTCCAGCAATTCTTCCGTCCTTGTCCTCCAGCTGTCCCTCTCCTCTTTTTATCTTCCGTTCTAGGCTTTCTCTTTCCTGATTGCCTGTTCTTATCTCTTCTTCAATTGTTCAAACTCCCCATCGTGTTCACATTTTTTCTCTTCCAACTGTATTTCCCTCACTCTCCCCTCTAGTTCTTTGAACGGCCTTGCGCCCTCCAATATTTTTTCCATTAGTTGTTTTACTTCCAAATCGTGCTCCTTTTGTTTCTTTTCGAGCTCGGTTTTCCATTCTTCTCAATTGTTTCCGAAGCCCGCCGATGTCCGCCTGCCTCGCCTGCCTTGCCCACGTGTTTGAACGGTTGTTGGGAGCGCTCGCCTCGTGTCGTGCCGTTCGTTGACAGGCGCTCGCCAAGCGCGAGCGCAGGACCTCTTCACCGACAAGACAAGACCCCTTCCACCGACAAGACAACCAGCGCCAAGAAGAAGAAGAAGACGACGACCAGCCCAGAAGCTCAAAAAACCAGAAGAACACAGGTACTCTCGAAGACAAGGAGACAGGAAGACTACTCAGGTCGTGCTGTCCGCCTTTTGTAGGGCGCGGAGCTCCGCCCTTCGTCCGCCCGTTTTCGGCCCGCTCCTTCGAGCTTCTTGGAGAAGCTCTCGAAGGGGGGCGTGCCCTCTCGGCTCTCCTCCACCCCCGCCGTGCGGGGCCGGGGGGTCCGTTTGGCTCAGCGCCAGGAATTATTCCCCAAAAAGAGGCCCTTTTCTCAACCTTTGACCCGGCTCGGATCGCACTTCCACCAAACGAGCGCGGAGAATTTTTAGGCGGGAAGAAAGGCGGAAACAGTCCGTGCAGGCTCCGAAGAGCTTTTATTCTGGCAATCCTGCGTGGTTCTTGGACGGTTTTACCACGGAATCGTCGCCGCGTGTCCGTGGAGGAACGGCGTTCGTAAACACGGATAGTGGCGAAGATGGGTGGTGGTTGTTGTGGTGAGGGTTTGAGCGTGGTTGGTTCGTGTTGTAGTTGGTGGCGATGGTTGGCGTTGTGGATTAAGGTGGTTGTTTGTGTGTTGTAGTTGTTTGGGGCGTTGTTTTGGTGGTGGTATTTTGGTTGTTTGGGGGATGATTGGTCAAAATAATGATAGAGAAAAGAAAACGGCTATCTCAAAAGGATCGCAGACCCTGTGAAACACGGAATTCCCTCTAAAAAACAACGGTGGGGAAAATCTAACTACACAATACTTATCGTCATAATGATTAAGTGACCTTTGGTGTATTGCGCATTTCACAGCCGTAACTATTATATATAATATATATATAATATATATATATATATATATTATATATGTGTGTATAATATGTATAGATATATATACTGTTATATATTAATATACAATATATGTGTCGCATGATGCCAGCACGAAGGCGGATGAGGGCGAGAGCAGGATAGGCGACAGGCGATCAAGGCTAGAAAAAAGCTTCCAGGCAGATCAGACGCACCAGGCGAGGCAAGACCCAGACAGCCAGACAGAACGCAACCGATCACTAAGCCTCTCTTGAAGGTGGGAGGGATTTCTTCCCTGGCCACTCGCCTCCTGATTGGACGGTTTGGTTGCGCGATGTCCTGTCACCCTCTGATTGGACACGGGGGAACCTGCTTTTTGGGGCGGAGTCAGAGGGCTGGGCGCTGAGCCTCCTGATTGGACGAAGGCGCACTTGCCATACGTGGGGCGGAGTTGGCTCTGAGGCGATGAGCCTCTAATTGACGAAGGGCGCGCCCTTGCCTCGTGGGCGGAGTCAGCTCTTTGGAGGCGAGGGGTTCCACCCATGTCCGCAAGCCAGCAACACATGCGTTATGGCGTCGGTGGAGCGAAGGCGACGGTGCGCTGTTGTTTGTTGTAAAAAAAACCCTGACTAAAAAAGAAAACCCGCAGCGCACACTTAAATTAACATTAGACAGAAGGCAAGGGACCCTAACTAAACACATACTTATCGAAATAACTGAACTGCGGAGGTGCTGACTGTCTGTGTGCAAAGGCTTTCCAAATCGTAAACAATATATATCAATATATGTTATTATATTATATATATATACATGCATATATACATACATACATATATATACTATATACATGGCACATATATATATATATATATATAATATATATTATTATATATACACGACATACATTCATACCTGCATGCATACTAATATAAGAGAAGAAGAAGGCGAAGAGGCTTCTTCTTTAAAGAAAGACGAGGTTGCTTCCTAACCAAAAGTAAAACACTCGATTGTTTCAGCTTAATTTGAGGAAAAGCGAGAGCAGATCCTGGTTTCAGGGCAAAAGTTTCATCAGGCAGCAATCAGACCCTGTGCTTCGGCTGTGTCTGGTTTTTTTATTTCGATACAACCGATGCATTTCCGGTTGGTGCTGGTGCTTGAGGTCAAATGGAGGAGTGCTTTTTAGGTCGAAACCAAAACACTATCAGATGCTGAAATGTCGGTCCTCAGGAGGTTTAAATTTCAGCATACCCTGAATCCATACCTTGGCCCAAGTGTTGGCAAGTGTGGAGTCCGCCATTACCAATTACGGTAGAGGAGAAAACACCATACGAACCGTGTGGCTCGACATCGGAGCCTTTTTTTCACACGAGTAAACCTACACTAACCTCTCAGTAACAGAGCTGAAGGTAAATGAAAGTCTCAGAAACAGGACTGATTTGATTTTTGCACCAGCAGACAAGGGGCAGTGCAGTGGCAGTAATGGAGAAGGATCATACTGGTCAAGTCATATTGCTACTGGAGGATGCTAAGAACTTATCAATAATTACCTGCATGATCCAACTCCAAGCAAGAACGGCTCTTGAACAAACGATTGTCCATGCCTAAAAGACAAAGCAGGCAGGCTGGGCAACCCGGGACTACAATTGGCTTTAACTGACATGGTTCATCACCAGAACTGTATGGTCGTCCAAGATCCACAAAGCCAATGTCTTCTGAGACGCCATCGTGTCCTTGTCAATGCACCATCTTACGGATTGTTCAGCTTTCTTTGCACGTATCATTGGCAGACTTGTAGAAGACTGATAAATGTTTAAGAATAATTGGTGAATTTGTCCAAAGAATAAGATGCTTAGAATCCAAGAGCATGATGAGACGATGGTATCTTTCGATGTGGTTTCCCTTTTCACCAACAATTCCAGTCGATGCTTGCGGTGTGTGTACTCGACTGGTTGAAAACATTCAACGATTGGAAAATGGCTTGTCCAAAAAGCAAAATAAACCTGAAGATATTGCGAGCTTTGCCCTGGAGATGTGTCTGAAACAGCACAACCTTCCAATTGATGACGGTGACGCACTACTTGACAAATATTTGGCACAGCTATGGGTTCACCGGTCTCCTGCTTGTTGTAGCTTAGCCTGTGATGGAGGAACTCGAAAATGCGATATTTGAAAGTCTATGAGAATTGGCTCCCAAGGGTACTGGAACAGATATGTAGATGACAACCTTCGTCATTGTGCGTACGAAATGGTAGCCACTACTTGGGACTAACTTGGCCGGATTATTCCAGCATTAACTTCACAATAGGAAATGAAAAAGAAAACAAATTGGCATTTTTGGATGTGGGAGGTTGCCCGTAAGCTGACGTTCCTCCCAAAGACTTTGGTTTACAGGAAACAACCACACAGCAGATTACTGAATTTTAACTCCTTGAACCCAATTCCACAGACGCAGTGGAGCAGCAGACCTTAGCAGCCTCGGGCTGGACGGTGTCATCTTCGCAAAGCTGAGGCAATTAAAGAAATCAGATTAGTTTAGAGGAGTCTGCTCAAAAATGGGTACAACAAGGGATACTCCCCATTTGGAAGACCAAAAGGACAGAAACGGAAGAGCCGGCACTCTTGGCACTGTGTTGCCATACTACCCGGGCCTTTCAGAAAGGATTGCGCAGGATAGGTACATGGTGGCACGGATGTGTAGTCTAAAGCTCTACGACCATCCGTATGTATCTCAAAACTAAGGAACCATACAACTGGTATTAATCTGGAGTCCGTTTACCATTCATCATGCAAAGACTGTGACCATTTCTACACTGGTGAACTGGAATGAATTTGAAACAATGACTCGATGACATGACAGAGCAATTAGGCTTGGGAAAAATGACCAGTCAGCTCATAGCAATTCATTGCTGAAATCTGGCCATAATTTGACTTTGATGGACCGTGTCCTAGACACTAAATCTAACAAACACACAGGTTGAATTTGGAGCATGGCACGTGAATAAGCCCGGAAGGGTGGCCTAACAAGGGAGATGGTAGATCATACCCACACAATACAACACCTCAATGCAAATGGCAAAAACTGTGATGGTGCAAACGGCTGCATAGGTGAGCAACAAACACCCAATCCAAAACACCAGTAGACACCCACGAGAACCAACATCACACAACCACAGCTCATATTCCCACCCAGACACGAAACCAGCCGTCGTTTCATGCCCGGAAACACAAAATACACAAGCGCAACGTGTTCACTCACACACATACAAACCAGATCAACGTGTAAATAAAAAAAAAAGATCAGGCATCCCTTCAATGATGTGATTTGACGTTTGTTTTTGCTTTTGCAAAATAAAATTAAAATTAAAATATAAAGCACTCTCCATTTGACTCGAGACAGCACGTGACGAAAATGAGCGGTCGTATCGAAAAGAAACGGACATGGTGTTCCGAGGCTGGGTCTTATGTTCCTGATGAAGCCGGCTTGTACAGGCCGGCGAAATGTTGCCCCCAGACCGGGTCGCTCTCGCTTTTTTTTGGTCAAATTAGCGAGTCGATCGAGTTTTTTACTTTTGGTTGGAAGCGCCTTCTCCTCTCCTTGAAAAAAAATAAAAATATTGTATACATATAATAATATTGCGGACCTGGGGGGGTCCGGGGGCGAGAAGACCAGAGGGGGAAGCTACTCGGGTTCCCAGCAGACTCTCCGGATCGCAGGCCATCGCACACGAATACTTCGTGACGTGGTGGGTCGCTAATCGACCGTGAGCCAATAACTCAACCACGTGAATTAGAGTCCCATTCTAAAAATACCGTTTTTACTAATGGTCACGTGATGTACATTACGGGGTACATACCCTCGGTACGCCTTGTTCAACTGGATCACCTACCGGTCAGATTTCAGCGAGCGTAACTGCTCAAGGAGTACGGTTAGAAAAACAGATATTGTGGGAATAAAACACCCGCGAGGCTAGGATAGAACCATGCTGGACCAATGAAGGAAAAGATAAAACGAGCTGGTTACATTGTCGATACAAAGCATTTATTTTGCAATCAGCGAGGAAAGGTATGTGGCACAGTGAATTGGGTTTATTATTTGTAGCAGCAGGGATAGCAAGGAATTTGTGGGTGCGACTAAAGGTAAGCAATTTACAGAGCAGACTTATCCCGTAAGAATTCTTGCAATCTTAACTTATTCTACGACAGCTTGCATCACATACACACACACCAACACACACACACACACACACACACACACACACACACACACAAACACACACACACAGCAAACTCGAGAAAGATTAGATCAGCAGAAACCGAGAAGCAGATGAGGATAACGGCCTGCAATACTGGCGCCGGTCGGTTACCCAAACCGCAACCAGTACGGTTAGGGGGGGTTGTGGAGGGGAGAAATACACTGACGATACGATAAGGTGTCGCGCGCACGCTCGCGCGCACGCGCTCGCTCGCGCTCGCCTACGTGCATTGAAGAGAGAGCGAGGTGTCGGGCCGAGGAAAAATGTGATTGTGAGTCAGTAAGCAGGTCTTTTGTTGCGTCAAGGGAGAGATAGAGGGGTGGAAAGAGAGAGGAGACGGCAGATGTGTGAGGCAGAAGATCCCTGTCCTAGTCATGCCATGGTCTGCAGTGTAGCGTGTACCTCCATGAGACGCTCTGCTTGAGCGTTTCTAACTGAGAGTTGGCGCGTTATCTCCGGCTTAGTCACTTTGCCGGGGCTCGTGGCCAACGTGCACTCACACTGGTTTCCGGAATAAGCATGTCTCGGTGCACACAACATGAGTGAAAGAGGCAACGCGGAGCAGCCACAAGAAAAGTCCGAGATGAGCAGAGAGAAGGTGGCCGAAGACGAGAGGCGAATAACAGGGCAAGCGGGTTCGGCATCCTCCTTTTTATAGCCCCGGGCGAAGGGTGGAGTGACGGCCCGAAGTGACGTGCTGTGCCGAATCCCGCTTCTCTATTGGTACAGAAGCCCTAGCCACGCCTGCCAAGGCTCCTGGGGCTGGAAGCGGTCTAATTCGCACATCCGGCGTGACCGGCCAAGATCCGTACCAAATCCAAGATCGCTCTTCCGCCCGAACTTCCTCGCGCCCATCTGCTGTGTTTGGCGACTGAACGAGGGTCGTATGATCGCATGCTACCGACTTCCCGAAAGATTCGGTTGGTGCTATTAACATCGTTGCTCGTCTCGCATCAACGGGTTCGAGTACAGCTGAGTTAATGCAACACCCCTCTGTTTAGTGGCGATTGTATCGATGCAGAGGTACCGGAGGAGGTGCGGGATATTTTCCCAGTGTGCGGGAGGTGTTGGTGGTTTGACAGTGGTGAGTTTTTGGTGAGCGAGGGGTGGAGCAAGGTTGGATGCCGTTGGAATTGGCGCGCAGATTTGAATGAAAGAATGGGTGCCATGTGTGCGTGCTGCTAAGCATGTAGTGTTTTATGTGAAGAGTTTGTTTGGTTCAAGCCACGGGAGGCGCATCGTATGTGCTTCTTACTCATCACTTTTGCATGGCGTGTGTACTTGCTTTGCTTGACTTGTTCCATGGCTAAAAGGAAAGGGTTTGGAATATAAATCAATAGAAGATAGAGATAATAGTTAATAGACCTCAGCTAATGGACCCACGAACGCACTTCATCCCGTTAC
>CM068968.1:8103879-8114607 GCA_035128595.1 Eptatretus atami
TTGGCACACGGCAAGTACTCCTCATGGGGAATGTGTGATTCTTTTTTGTGATGTCCGAGGTGCCTTCGTTATGACATCGTAATTGCACATGTAAAACACTACATTTGATCAGTATGAAAATTTTTGAGGGTCATCTAGAGAAAAAAAATTGAAGACGTCATTGGTCACGTGATTCGGCAGCCATTTTTTTTTTATTTTTTTTTGAACTTCAAAAATCTTCTGTGAAGTTGCTGAACAGATCGAGGCAAAACTTATGAGGTACGACTGCCGATCCATGAGGAACAAAGGTTCACACATATGATGTCACAGTCATATGGTTTGTCAGCCATATTGGATTTACTCCAAAACCTATAAAAATCTTCTCCAGAATGGCTGGCTGGACAGATTGAGAGGAAACTTCACACAAATGTTCTCCAAGCCTTGGATGTACAAGTTTGTTAAGGAATAATTGAAAGGTCACATGGTTTGGCAACCATATTGGATTGAAGAAAAATATTAAATAATGTTTTCTCTGGAACCACTTCATCCATCCATTGGGCCCATACTCTGTGCAGAGCATTGATGCTGCCAAAACAGTCTCCTTGGCTATTGGACACAATCCTAGACTGGTCAACACTCTGACACAGGATACCAGCAAGCTGGTACTCATTATGCCAACCTCAGAAGGATGACAGGCAGAGTGAACCCCACCTGGTATTAATTCAACCTCCAAGTGGGTTTTGAACTCAGGATCCTAGGATCCCAAGCCCACAACCCTAACCATTGAGCCAAAACCAGGCATACCCAGAATTGTTTAATATCTTTGATCTAGTTTCTTTTTTATTTTTATTTTTATTTAATTTTTTAGGAATAAGGCTCACTTGGCTGTGCATGGATGGGTTTGAGGGTAGAAGAGTAGCAGCTGAAATGTGAATCCGATCCAGGTTCCTCTTGATGACTTCATCTTTGCTTTTTACCCTCGCCGAAGGATTCGGAGAGGTTATTGCATTTGGGTACATTTGTTTGTTAATTCGATTGCAAGTATATTGGTCAGTCGATTTTGTTATTCTGTCTATCGTTGTTTGTCTATTTGTCTGTTTGTCTGTCTGTCTGTTTGTTGCCTACAGGTCACAATTTTAAACCGATCTTCACGAAACTTCACCACATGGTAGAGTTTGTTATAAGGAAGAAGCCTATTGTTTTTGAGGTCAAAAGGTCAACACAGGCCAAAGTTCAACAACAGGTGAGATTTCTAAATTCTTCAATTTTCATCCGATTGACTTGAAATTTGAAGAGGATTTATATTTCAGGTCACCGAAATCAACAAGCCAATTATTTTTGAGGTCAACATGGATGAAAAGTTCAATATCGGCCAAAGGTCAACAACGGAGGTGGTATTTCTAAAATCCTCAATTTTCATCCGATTGACTTGAAATTTGAAGAGGATTTATATTTCAGGTCAATGAATTCAACTAGCAAATTATTTTTGAGGTCGACGAAGACCTAAAGGTAAACATAGGCAAAAGGTCAACAACTAAGGTGGTGTTTCTAAAATCCTCAATTTTCATCCGATTCACTTGAAATTTGAAGAGGATTTTCAAATCAGGTCACTGAATTCAAGCACCAATTATTTTTTGAGGTCAAATTTGTTTTCTGGATTTTGCAAGTGTCATGCTCTGCATGGCGTCTTCTTGTTTGTATATCTGTCTGTCCGCACAAAACTTTCGGTTTTTCTCCGCAACCGCTTGTCGGATTGAGACGAAATTTCACCATTCCTGCGACTACTCATGCAGAATGTTTTAATGATAATTATGATGTCATACTTTCACGTCGTGTGGCAATCATATTGGAGAAACAAAAAATTTGGACCTCTGTATATCTGAAACCGCACAAAGGAAAAAATTGAACCTTGGCACATAGCAAGTACTCCTCATGGGAAATGAGTGTGATTTCTTCCGATGTCATAGGTGCCCTCGTTATGACATCATAATTGCATATGTAGTACGCCACATCCACTCAGTATGAAAATTTTTGAGGGTCATCTTGGGTTAAAATGGTCCACAGAATAAAATGTCATGATGTCATCGGTCACGTGATTCGGCAGCCATATTGTTAATATGCCATTGGAGTTGCTGTAGCTGTGCTCAACAAGCTGACTCCAATGATAATTGAGGTAACACTAGTCAATGAGCGTATTATGAGACGAAGGATTCGTCACTCCTCGGGTGTCGTTTGCCTGTTCTCTGTATATGCTCCGACTGAGGTGAGTGATCTCACTGTGAAGGATGCATTCCATGCCGCACTCGAGTCTGGTTGATCAGTGCCCCAGACGAGACACTCTACTAGTCTTGGGGGATTTCAATGCATCGACTGGAAGTGATAGAGATGGTCATGAAACATGTGTTGGTCCCCATGGGTCAGGAACTATGAACCAGAATAGCACTAAGTTCCTTGACTTTTCAAGAAGTCATGGACTTAGGGTGGCCGGTTACGGTTTCAGCGCCCACAAGCTAATCACGTGACTTGGTATTCCAACGATGGTGGTGTGGCAAAGGAGACTGACCATGTGCTCGTTGGTGGTCGTTGGAGGATGACCCAGAAATGCAGGGTCTACCCAGGGTCACTTCCTCAATACTGACCACCGGCTTGTCGCAACTCTGAAGTTGCAGCTAAAATCCAGGAGAATGGTCCCATCCCAGCCTAGGCTGGATGTTGGCAAGCTCAAGGATGAGAGGGTAGCTGAGGAGTTTGTGAACAGGCTGAGTAGGGATTCGGGGGGTCTGGGTGCTTTCAGGAATCCTGAAGAGTTGTGGAGTGCCTTCAAGACCACCGTCTTTGATGTTGCCAGTGGATGTCTTGGAACTCACTCGAGGACGAAGAAGAATTTTGTCTCTCAAGGGACACTGGATACCATTGACCAGAGTTGCAGAGCCAAGCTGTTCAGGGAGTCGAGGGATAAAACTGTACATGCACTAAGGGTGGACAAAGAGGCCTATGTGCGAGGAATCTGTGATGGAGTAGAGCATCACCTGTAGTCAAGTGATTCTCATCCTGCTTACAAGGGAATTCACACATTGCGTTCCTCCAAGTCCGTCCCTCGGTGCACTGCAGTTAGATCGGAGGGTGGTGGGCTCTTGACAGAGGAGTCCAAAGTCAACGCCCTTTGGGCTGGTTACTTTGAGCAGCTGGACCAGGCTGAAACACCAGCTATTGAGTTGGATGTCAGGGGTGTTACTATCCCTGTTGCTGACCTTCCAATCAACTGAGGTCCACCTTCGTTTGTGGAAACACAGGCTGTGGTGAACCGGTTGAAATGGTTAAAGCTTCTGGGATCTGTAGCATCCATACTGAACTTCTAAAGGCTGGTGGAAATGCTGCACTCGTGTCGTTGCATGCAGTTCTGTGCTCTGCCTGGAACACAGGCATCATCCCAACTGACTGGAAGAGGGGTCTTGTTGTCCCTCTCTGGAAAGTGAAGAGTGATCGCCAGGACTTCAACAACTACCGAGGGATGACGCTGCTCTCAGTGCCAGGCAAGGTATTTGCTCGGATAATTCTTGATCGGGTTTGCCACCATCTGCATGAGCACCAGCACCCAGAACAGTCAGGCTTTACATCAAAGAGGTCAACGATTGACCGTATCCTTGCTGTTCAGGTCTTCACCTAACACAGACGAGAGTTTCGGGAGGGGCTGCTTGCAGCTTATGTTGATCTCTGCAAAGCGTTCGATTCAGTGAATCGGGATGCCCTCTGGAGGATTCTCAGTCTTCGTGGGGTGCCATCAAAACTAATCGATCTGATGTCTGAACTATACTCTGGTACTGAGAGTGCTGTGAGATGTGGGTACCATCTCTGACTTATTTCCAGTTGTTACTGGAGTTTGTCAGGGGTGTGTACTGACCCTCACACTTTTCAGCGCTTATACGGACTGGATTCTGGGGAGGATGTTGGAGAAATCAAGTTGTGGTGCTTCGTTTGGGAAAGTCAAGATATCTGACCTTGATTTCTCAGATGATGCAGTCATCTTTGCGGAGACTCTGGATATCCTTTTCGGGGCCCTCGAGGTGCTGAATGAGGAGGTCAGAGCTACTGGGATTACGGGTTCCTGGGTCAAAACTAAGATCAAGGCTTTCAATAACATCTTTGATGTTGCTATCTTGTCTGTACCATTTGTGGTGAGGATGTTGAGGTCATGGAGATATTCACTTACCTTGGCAGTGATATTTATGTCTCTGCTGGCTGTTAGCCAGAGGTCAATAGACGTCTGGTCAGGCCTCCGGAGTCATGGATTCACTGGATCATGTGGTGTGGCGCTGCCGGTACTTGTGCAGGAGGACGAAAGTCCAGGTCTTCAGGTCCTTGTGCTTCCAGTCTTACTCTATGGATGTGAGACTTGGACTCTGAGCAGGGATCTGAGACGGAGATTTAATTTGCTTGGTACCAGGCTCTTCGGAGAATCCTTGGCTCCGCTGGTCGGACTTTGTGTCCAACGAGAGCGGTTGCTCAGAGAGACTCAAATGAGATTTGTTACCTGCATAGTCCGTGAGCATCAGCTGCGGCTGTATGGACATGTGGCTCGTTTTCCTGATGCTGATCCTGCTCACCAGATTCTCTCAGGAGGAGTCTCGTGAGTGGAGGAGGCCAATGGGCCGACCACGTGCCTCGTGGTTGCAGCAGGTTGATCGGATCTCAAGGAGATGGGGATGGGCCAGGCTTCTGCCTGGGGATGGCCAGACGGAGGCCCCTGGAGTGGCGCAGCGACGCGCTGCTCTGGCACATGCTCCCCCCACACCTGATCTGGCCTAAGGGTGTCTACTGTCTACAAACCAATTTCAGATGTTCCCATTGAAACAAAATGCACCACAGGGGTTGTACGGTGGTCATATAATGGATTTTGTCATGACGTCATATAATGACGTCATGACGTCAATGGCTAATGCTAAGGATTTCCAAAACTTTTGAACTCCACTCATAGAAAGACAAATAAAACCACTTTTCCAACAATTCGACGTGAGAGAAACATTTTGATTTTTTTCCCCTTCCCCTTCTTGAACAATTTTAAACTTCAATACAATTAAATATCGTGTTTGATTTTAAACAATTCTTAATGATAATTTTGTAATTATTAACTCCTATTATACTGAAGGACGGATAATGATTTTTAAACAATCTAATTGATATTGGATAATATAACTCCTATTATATCTGAAGGAGTGATAATGATTTTTAAACTATTTTTTAACGTTCTGAAGTCGGCCGTGATCATGACTGTAAAGTGTGTTTGGCTCGTTCTCCTTCCCGAGCTGTCTATCATTCCAGTCCCTTGTCAGACACGTTCCTGTTCTTCCTCTTTGTTTTGGCCTTCTGTGTCGTCTCCAACTCACGGCAGCTATAGACCGTGACTGGTTAAGAGCATTCTAATTATTTTCAGTCCAGTGGGATAACAGCAGAGGAAGGCATCTCATCGTCGAACAACCGTTAATCCAACAATTAACAACAACAACAACCTTCCATTGGTGTTGAAATCTCGAAATGCCAACGGAGTGTATATTTTAGCTTGGCATGTCAGACCCTCTTTTACTCGTTTTTTTTTTTTTTTCTCAGCGTTGGATATTTTTGTGCAGAAAACTTTTAGTAAGATTCTAAACCTGGGAACAATGCTCTGGTTGTGAACATGCTTTGTTTTCAGTGGGGTGAAATAACGATCGAGAAGGATTCCAGCGATGTTCTGTGTAATCGAAACGAGAAGAAGAAGATCCTTGCGTTGACCATCACGGTTCCGTGTTGAAGTGAAACGCCCAGCGATAGAAAGTTTGCACACGAGTTGTGAGTGGGGTAAGTGTTGTACATGTTTGTGTTTTAAACGATCTGTGAGTAGTGCTAAAGCTCGTGGTACAGATTATAACATGTTTGTTAAATATATTTTCATTTTCTACGATTTGGAACGAAATGTTCATGTGTGAGAAATGGGAGACGCTGAAGGACGGTGTTTTTGTGATGACGTCATCGATTTAAACCCCTTATGCAGAATCTGAACCGCGACGTTTTCTCGGGGTTTGAAGGGGAGAAAATGTAAAACAGGTAATCTGAGGAAAACCAAGGGAATGAGATCGGGTAAAGGAAAGGGGGAATATGTAAACTGGAGGAAACAAAAGTCTGTGAGAGTTCTCTTCAAAAGGTGAATTTGCTGTGAGTGTTTTGCTCATTCTCACCATCATCCCATGATCCATCATCCCGTGACCCACCCTACCCCTCATCTCCGTACCATTCCGCCCCCATCATCTCGACCTCTACGCCCTACGATTACAATTAAAGTGTGCGTTTGCCATATATATATATATATATATATATATATATATATATATTATGTACATTGTTGTGGATCCGAGGTTCGAGGCTTGCCACGTCCCTCCGAGCGCCCGTCTTAAGGCCGCAAGCACAGATAACACTGGACGCTGATGGGTTGCTAGGCAACCACGAACGCCAGTTGGTACTGCCAATCCTGCAGGGTTGCACTACTCCGTGTGGTACCTTACCTGTGAATAGCCATACCAAGGGGGGGGGGTGTCGTGCCTCAATGCGTACTTGCATTAACTTACCGTATGAGGTGCAGCTGAGCGGAGCTGCCAAGTTCGCACCTGCTAATTAGAACCAATTAGTGGGGTAGAACTTCCCGGCTAACTACGTGCGGACCATGCTGGACTGACGGAGGGGGAAAAAACAACAACAAAAAAAAACGAGCTGGGTACCTTTATAACATAAACAATTTATTTCTTTCACGAGGGTGAGGAAAAGGCATGTGAACAATAATAAATGGTTTCATTACAAGTAATACGTACACCAGGAAAAGCAAGGATTCTTGAGGTGCGGTTAAAGAAAATACAGTTACATATAAAAGAGAAGATGCAGAGCAGAGTTATACCGATACTAAACTTCTACAATCTTAATTATGCTAACATGACAGGTGCCATCGGACACACACCTGAGAAAAGTAGAAAGCAAAGAAAGATGAGAGAAAGTATGACCTCTTTGTGTCTGGCACGGTCGACGGGCAACCAGTCGCTTAGGAGGGGGAGGAAGGAAAAAAATGGGGTGTCTATGGTGTGTGAGTGAGAAGTTGCAATGAGATGTGCTGTGATTGGTAGATGGGAAGGTTGTAAAGATGTAAGTAAAGGGAGGGGTTGTCGGAAATGAAGCAAAGAGCACGTGGCGAGAATAGACTTATCGTGAGTGTGGGGAAATTTGTTCGTGTAATTACTTTATTAGTGCAGAACTGCACTTCATTCCGGCGCCTGGCTCTTGCTGAGCTCGGCCCAGCTTCCCCTACATTCGCCTCTGCTCAGCGCAGCAACCAATGGTGATTACAGATTGAGCCATACAAGATGAAGGCAGGGCCAGACGAAGAGCCAGACAAAGAGAGCGAACATGTGGAACTCAGTGCATTTATAAGCCTCCTGCGAGGGCGGAGCCCTGGAGGCAGGCCGTGGGTGTATCCTCACGCCGCCATTGGCATGCGACCGCTCACCCCAGCTTTCGCATTTCCTGACCAGGTGAGGATTCGGCATCGGAAAATGCCCTCATTCCATGCCATGAACCCGGCCATGCGACGGAGCTCCATGATTCTGAGAGAGGAGAGGTCGGTGTCCAAAGTAAAGTAAAATCAAAAATAGGAGAAAGGAGAGATAAACAATGAGATATAAAACCTGTCTAAAACCCCTTGCAATGCATTTTGTCCCAAATACCCACTAGACATGAGGAAAGGTCTATCTAAAATGGATACGAATTAAATAACTGTCTTGGGACCGCTTTGTGTTGTGTGACTTAGTTGTGTGACACAATAATATATTGTTACAGTCGCCGGATTCTGACCAGTTTCCCAATACCAATCGTGACAAACCAATAATACGTAAGACCACCGGGTGGACTTAAGGTTGAGGTCAAAGCCTCCACCCACACGATCACCAATTTAGCGACGGATCGTCAAAACGGACAATGTGCCGTCTGCCGGGAAAGCCAAATTGATCTTTACTTCGGTTTTTGAGGTACAGATAATTCTGACGAGAATCTCATAATCTATCCGGATCGCCCTATAAACAGGATGAAAGCCTGAGTGGTGGCTTGGGTAGTGCAGCAATCTTTTTTTTATAAAGCCTCCAATGAGGTAATGATACCAATTTCCCACAACTGTGCTAAGTACGATGTCGTTAATAGCCAACTGATGAACCGTGAATCAGCGACACAAGTTAATGGAAGTAATTTGATTTCATAAATGAGGGACGGGAGATTGGAGGAGAGAAAAACATGCATCACCAGCAATCACAGAATCGATGTACACTCCTTGACTAAATCAGATACAGATCATACAGTTATGATCCCCCCCTCCCACACACCCCGTGCCTACGATAACATGTTAAGCTTAACCATCTGTGTACTTTGTCCATCCATTCGACAAACATCATGACACTGGGGAAATTCACAAACAAAGACGATCGGCAAACCCATTGGTAGAGCCTGACAAAGTGTCTGGAGGCAGTTTCGTTCCAGTTCCAGCAGGAGGCGACTACTCATTCAACACGTCAACGAAGGAAAGGAACCAGAAACGCATCTTGTTCGGCGAGGTGCTTCTCAGAAGCCCTCTTTGCAAGCTCGGTGCATCTAGCAGGACCGATACGAACTCAAAATTCTTCTTTTCGGATTCCAGGGAGAAATTTGATTTGCAACTACGGCGCTCTGCTGCTCTTTATTTGACGATCGTAAGCACTTTTATTATCTCAGTCTCTTCGCACTTTTTATGCTCTGCCAATCTTTAGCACTTTTTAGCTCATCTGGAACAGAGTTCCGGGAGCTTAAGGGATGGCGCATCATCCGTCCATCCACAAATACTTGCAACTTCCTCTCTGAAACTACACGTGCAATTTTGATGAAACTTTACCACAACCTTCAGCACCCTGTATGTACCAAAGTTTGTTCACACCATTAAAAAATCGGGGTCTTCTGGGGTCTATGGCGGGCGGCGGGGGGGGTGATTGCCTCCCAAAATAGGTATTTTGCTTTCTTCTGAGAAACTACACATACAAATTCGATGAAACTTGATTTCAACCTCACCACTCGTGATTTACCAAAGATTGTTCACGACATTAATAAACTAGAGGGGGAGCACTCGGTAGAGTGCAAACCTCCGCCGCCAATACTGCTGGTCACTTAAGTGAACCTGATATCCTATTCATTGTAGGTCAAAACGGATCAGACTCTACTGAACCACGATTGAATAAACTAAACTAGATCGACGCGCATGTAGAAATGCAAAAAAAAAAAAATTGCAAAATTTTGGTTTGTTTTTCTCTAACAATTTTTTTGGGGGGTGGGGGGGTTGGAATCACTTAAAACATGTAGAAATGCAAAAAAAATCAAATATTTTTCAAATAAAATCGAAATTTTTTTGAAAAAAAGTACTTTTTCCAAGTTTTTTTTCTCCTCCAACATTTGTTTTTTTTTTGGTTGGAAATCACTTAAAACATGTAGAAATGCAAAAACAAAAATTCAAATATTTTTCAAAATGGCCGCCATAGCGGCCATATTGGACTTTGGACCAAGTCAAAAATCTAATGGCATGATCCTTGGACCATACCTAATTCCCCCACCAAGTTTCGTCGAAATCCGTCCAGGAGTTTTTCCGTAATACTGTTCAACAAACAAACAAACAAACAAACAGACAGGGGTGAAAACAGTAACCTCCGTCCATCTTCAATGGCGGAGGTTAATGAGCACGGAAGTATTAGATCAAAATGGCGATGTTTATTTTATGCTTAAAAATGAATTGTTATTTGTCTATACTAAATGTTTGAGATTTTTAAAATAAATCATTTCAAAAAAAAAGAAACCTCCAGCGAACTATACCACTGAGGTTGTTTGCATTGACTCAAATTCTCCGAAGAGTACTTGACTGAATCGGGAATTGATTTTTTTAATAATTTTTTTTCGTTGCCCGATTTTAACGAAACTTGATACTGCACACCGCAGGAGAATGGTGAGTAAGGTAGCACTAAAATTTTTTGAGCTATCGTGTACCGTTTGGCTGTATTTCGGGACACTACATACATACATATATACAAGATGAGAGTTTTAGTAATATATAGATCGATTCACTAATATACAAACTTATTTATCAAACAAAATTTATTCTGACACACAAAAGCATTACCATCACCAAAAAGTAATGTATTTTCATGATCATTCTTTGTAGTTGGAATCTAATTTTAAGTCCACACAGAACTTTATCATAATCACAAATCCAAATATACCTTTAAGAGGAACTGCTTGGTAAAACTATTTTCTGCTTTTGTATCATCGTTATACATTCCTTTTCTTTGACTCTAACTGGGGTCTGCGTTGTTTCCGTTATCATATCAGGAATAAAACCTTTGACCGGCATGCTTACCCATTCTATCACAAAATGAATATGGTGTAAATTTCATCATTTCAGATGTGTGTGTGTGTGTGTGTGGTGTGTGTGTGTGTGTGTATGTGTTTACTGCCCATTATGCCTCCTGGCATGTAGGGCAGCCATTTCAGATGTAGCAGAGACATAATCAACAGCTTCAACTTCTTGTGTTCCCAATATACAAACGAACACTATCAAACATTTTCACGATAATCATTTACAAGTGTAGCATTTGTGTTATTCCAGCCTAGCGAATTAAAATTTACACAACAAGAAACTATCGGCGAGATTCGAAATAACTTTGTTGA
>CM068968.1:8149893-8162351 GCA_035128595.1 Eptatretus atami
ATCCTAACATATAATGTATACCAACAGTAACGTTCTTGTTTCTTATAGGATAACTATACCACGGAATGCTTAGGCCTGTTCTTGCGGTCACAACCTATCCCCAACTAGGGCTACATATGCCTAGGCGCCTGGGCCATCTTCTCTTGACGATCCAACTCGTCACCTATAAAATGCTCCTTCACAATGATATCAAATCATAACTCTTAGGAAAAAGTTCAACAGTCTTCATTCACACCTGGTCGATCTGTGCACAAAGGATGCCGGACTCTGGGAAAAATCTTTGTCTAAAACGCGTGCCATTCGTATACTGTATAATTGTAACGTAATAGGAACCTAAATTTTATCATCATACGTGTTAGTAATTACGTCTTGGTACTTTAACTTAAAACATTCTTACGAACTTACTTTCGTTGTTTCTCCACACGTTTCCGCATGCTGTGATAAGTTTTACGCCGATAATGCATCTTTGCCGTCACAAAAATTACTTGAGTTTATCATCAAGTCGTGAAACACGTCAAGTATGTTTAGCGGTCAGGTTTTCCAAGCTCACCTAGGGTTTTTTTTTTTCTTTCGTATGGACGGTGATGTTAAGCTCGTATTTCTATGTCTTAATATAATTAAAATAGCTCTGGCTCAACGGATTTAAATCATAATCCACTAGGGAAATTGGAAGGTTAACATCACTCATACTGAAGATGAAAAAAACAAAAAAAAAAACAAAAAAACCCATCTTGAACACACCTAACCATTAAATTGCGTGTTTGACTTATGAAGTCATACAAGAAGTCACTTTGTTCAAATTTCAATTGCCTACAACACGTTACCTCATAGTAGAAATAAGGTTTTGTTTACTAAACATACCTCGACTTTTCGGACTTATGAAACTTACAATTAATGGTTCGATGTGTTGCAACGATCCGAACGTTCAACAACTGTAACACGTGAACTTGGTAGTCATACGCTGGGCCTAAGCGGTAAAATTTCAAGCATGTCTAAAATTGAACAACGGGCAAATAAACGATGAACACCATCGTACTCGGAATATGGCAGTTTTTCAGTCGTGCTCTCAATGGTTTCCAAACTCCCTTATTTTCTTTCACTCTTTTTTTATTACTTTTTCTAAATACTTTATTCTTACCTCATAAGTATTCGGAGATGGTGCACGTTTAACAAATTTTTCAAAATCCATAACTAAACTCAAGTGTTACTTTCAATGATGGTACATAGTACAGGTTTCATGTTAGATTCATTATCGGTCATATGTGGTAAATAGGCTTATATCGAATATATGTCTATAAAAGGTAACTTGTCCATTGGTGTCAGGAATCTAAGTCAATTCTTCATGGTTGGCATATCTCTCATACTGTCAGGCAATTAGTTTCGACATATGGAATTCAGGTTATACTAATAGTCATTTCCAGTGACAATTATATCATTATATATATTTTCAAAGTTGAATAACTTGATGATGTTGAGTATACAAGTATCTCCAAGTCCAATATTTTTTAGTATAATTTTTTGATATTTATTTTTAAACCCGTAAGGTGAATTTTATAGAAATCCAACTCTTTTGGGCCTTGTAGTCACACAAAAGAGCCTTTGTTACATCAAATGGTTCTAAGATATATACATCCATCATTCCTGTCACATTTTGTACCAAATTTGTTTTTGACACCAATATTAAATATACTACCAAATGAGACAAAATCTGCATTAAATCATTTTTTCAGTCTCAGTGTTACATATGTAAAACAGTGATTTCCCAAATGGTTGTGCAATGGGCATCTCAGGGTTCACAACAGATTTCTAATCCCCAAACATCCCTTCTTCAGGAAAATAGTGTGTGTGTATGTGTTCCCTAAAAACTAATTCTCACAATTTTACCCCTTTTTAATTTTTCCACTAGTCAATCGACATATCGTTTGTTTTTCATCAATTTCGTCACCCTTCCTGTCGCACCAACTCTCTCCTATGTATCAAGACATCTACACTCATGTCTTACAACACCTCTCCTGGTCAACACCAACATGTGCCCTAACAGGTTCTGCTATCCCTCTTCTTGCCTGGCTTTCGTAAATGCATTCTTGCCTTGTCTTTCTTTTTTCAATCATATCTCTCTCCTTGAACATTCCTCTTTATCTCTTGCTTAACAACCTCTGTACCTGTGGTCTTCATCCCCGCATGACCAAACGCAGCTCTTAACTCTGCAGTTGTATACAAATCACAAGCGTCAAGCAAGTTAACATGTCTTCAATCGGACAATCCACTATGTCTCCCAAAAGACCTGTCTGAACCCTCCCCCCCCATTCCACTTTCCCAAGATAGTTCATGCACAATCAACTTCCAACATTCGTTACACGGCCACACACAAACACACAACACGGCACACACCCCCAACACACACACACCACACACACACAAGGGACCTAGAGTACTGGGTTACACCTCCTAAACCCCACCTACAGTGGTAGATATCACAACAACAGCACCTCCACTACGGTTGTTGACACACACAACCACACACACACACACACCACACACACACCACCCTTTCATGAGTATTCGGATACAATAGCTCCTTTGATGAAAAAAATTGTTGTAATTAGGAAAACCGTTTTCTGGGTGCAAACGGGCCTGGAATCGTGTTATTTCGAATTGACACACTCGGCATTGGACACCCGTTACGCTCATTCTAGCATTTCGCCTCCCATGAGTACTTCGGCTCTCTCATGGGTCGGTAGGCACTGCCGTCTCTCTCATGTTTCATCACTCCGTGCTCTCTCAGTCGATCACTTCCGTCTCCCAGTGTGCACAGTCCCTCCTATTCATCACGGTCCTCTTCTCATTCATGACCCTTCCTCATCACACGTGTCCGCCTCACCATCAGCGTCTCGTCGTCATTATCAGCACGGAACCCCTCTCGTTAGCAAAACCATCTGCTCTAAGTACAGCAACCACTCGCCAGGTCTAAGCACGGCACACTCGCTCATTGTTGTGCGCGAACCATCCTCAGGGTCGTAGCATGAAACACTCGGCTCATCAGTCAACGAACCACCTGGCTCATACAGAAAACCACCGCTCAGTACACGGAACCACTCCTCATGCAGGCACGTAACGCACTCTCTCATGGTGCACAACGAGACCACCGGCTCAGTGGCACACCGAACACTCCTATCACACGAACCAAGTCGGCTCAGTCACACGGACCACTCGGGCTAGTCAGGACGGAACCCTCGGGGTCATGTGACGGGGTGCAGAACCTAGTAGCTCTGGGTTGACGGGGAGCCACGGGTACACCCGCTCAGGGTGCGGGGAGCACGGGAACCACCCTCAGGGGTGGCGGAGCACGACCTACTCGCTCAGGGTGGGGAGCACGAACCACGTCCTCAGGGGCGGAGCACGAACCACTACGCGGTCAGCGTGGCGAGCACGAATCACATCGCCTCAGGTGCGGGAGCACGAATCACCCCTCAGGGTGGACGGAGCCACGAACAACTCGCTCAGGGATGGAGCAACGAACACCTCGTCAGGGTTGGAGCAAGAACCTACTGCGCTCGCGGTTGCGGAGACGAACCAATGCTCAGGGTGGGGAGCACGATCCAGTGCTTCAGGTGGCGGAGCAGCGAACCACTCGCGATCAGGGTTGCGAGCACAACCATTCGCTCAGGGTGCGGAGCACGAACACTCGCTCAGGGTGCGGAGCACGACCACTCGCTCAGTTGCGGACCACGAACGCAATCGCTCAGGGTGCGGAGCGACGAACGCACTCGCTCAGGTGGCGGAGCACGAACCACTGGCTCAGGGTGGCGGAGCACGATCACTCGCTCAGGTGCGGAGCAACGAATCACTTCGCTCAGGGGGCGGAGCCTGAACCACTCGCGAGGTATGGAGCACGACCACTCGCTCAGGGTGATGGAGCAAAAACACTCGCTGCAGAGGTGGCGGAGATGAACCACGCCAGGTGATGGAACCGAACTACTCGCTCAGGTGGCAGAGCAGAACCGACTCGCTCAGGGTGAATGGAGCACGAACGAACTTGCTACAGGGTGACGGAGCACACCACATAGCCATGCTGAATGGAGCACGACACGACTCGCTCAAGGTGAGGAGCACGAACCACTCCTCTGCTGACGTGGTCGTAGCAACGCATCGCAGAGGTGAGCGATCACTCAGATGTGTTTGCTGGCTACCTGGCGACAATGAATGCTCGTCAATTGGTTAAGCCTCATGCAAGCTCCAAATAAATGGTTGATGAGGAACGGTGGCACAGGCTGTCGCTGCATACCGTAAAGATACCTTTTACTAAAAAGCCGGTCTCACCACGACACAGCAGTTTAGAAATTAAGAATGCCAATTTGTTAAAAATAATAATATCCACAGAAAAGACGGTTGCTGCTCATGCAGAACAACCCTGGAAATATCGGCAAAGTCAATTCGCCCGTGGAAATATCATTGCAAAAAATCCCTATTGTTGCCTGCTCATCGTGCACGTTGGTTTTCCCCCCCGCGTGGTACTGTTACGGAATCTGGAAGCCTTTGCACAACAAACTGAGTAGTCCGCCGCAGTTCAAGGTTATGTGATAAGTATGTGTGTTATATTATGGGCCACCCCTAGTCTAGAGGGAATACATGTGTGCCTGCGAAGTTCTTTTAGTTGTTTTTACAACAACCCCCTTCACCTCTCTGCACATCGACTCCATTGCCACGTTTTTTGGACTGAAGGCGTGGCGGAGCTCCAACGCTCAGATCGAGGCTCCGCTCCGAGGAAGGCATGGAGCGTTTCCTCCACAATGGGCGAGCAGGTGACAGGCCAATGGGAGGGCAGACGTGTCCGAAAGCTACTAGAGCCTCTTCGGGGGGCGGGCTCCGAGACGCCTGACACACCCCGAGAGCCCTCGTCCAATTCGAGAAGCGATAGGAGGCGGAAGAAATCCCTCTGACTGGCAAGGAAGAGTGGATGGTTGCAATGACGCAGATATGGCATCCATCGTGGCGATTTGGCTTGGTCTTGTCTGGTGGGTTTGGTCCGGTCGTGGTCTGGCGTCTTTGCGGTGGCCCTCGTGGTGGGGTGACCGAGGCAGCCAGGGTGTGGCCCGCGGACTGGGTCGTTGGTTCGAGACCTCACTCGTGGTGGTTGCAGTCCGTGTATGTTACGAGGCGGAGAGGTACCAGACAAGGCCCCTGGTCCCAGCTGGCTTCCGACCGGGGCTGAGGGCCCGAATAAGCACCCCACCCGGGTCCTATTTCTTATTTGACATTGAGCTGTGTGTGTTTGTGTGTGTTGTGTGTGTGTTGTGTGCTGTTGTGTGTGTGTGGTGTTGTGTGTGTGTGGTGTGTGTGTGTGGGTTGTGTGTGTGTGTTGTTGGCGCCAGTTCTGTAGTAGGCGGAATTGTATAAGTGTTGAATTGCTCTGTGCATTTGCATTTTTTATATCAGTTTTACTGTCTGCCTTTGTGTGCTCCCCTCCCCGATTATTGTTTATAAATGAAATCCGTGTAAATGTTCAGTTCGTTGTCGTGTTTCTTTCATGCCTAACGCATGGTTCGGGCTTGAGAAATAGTAAGGCGTTGGTGCGTAAGTGTCATTGGGACGGCGGGCTTTGGTATACTCCGCTCGGTTAGGCCGGATCCGAGTCGGTACCTGCGATTCGCGTTGGACAGAGTCGGCCAGGGTGTGCCTTCCCCGGTACTAGCACGGCGTGACTACTTATGGTAAATTGGAATAGACAAGCTGTACCTGACCGTCAACAGCCGTCGAGAATAGTGTGACGACGTCCTTTAAGTGACCCGTCGACTCCGGAGTTATCCGGGTACGACCTTTCAATTCCCGGTGTTCTGTGGGAGAGGCCCGACTGCTCCCGCCTGTGGGTCCGTTTAATCGCCGCCGAACCCGGCCCAGACCAGTACAGAAATCGGTTCGGGGTCAGCAAACGCTATCACTTTTTCGTGATGTCCAGTTTTTTAAAGATTGTTGCTTTTGATTCCCTGTGGAGCAGTCTCATGAACCTCCGAAAAAAGACAGACTGGCAGAACGCCCATGGTAGGCAGTCCTCTGGGGACAGGGTGGGGTCTTGCACGGTGAATGCATAAATCATTGCAGCAAATGAATTGCGTGTTATATTGTTTACGTCCTGAAATTTTTTTTACTTCAATTCAATCTCCTAGCAGTTGGAAAAAGATAGTGTTATATGCTTGGAATGTTACAGCATTTTCTTGTGTATGTAGGCGGAGGAACCAGCCTTGCTGCTGAAGTAAATAGTAGTGATTGATAGTTAGTAGTACTCGTTATTTCTTTATTAATATTATCAGATTTCACAACATGATTTTACACTTATTTTGTTCCAGTACGATATTTAATCCTCCAAAGTCGAAATAATTATTTCGATGTATATATTTAATTGTCTGTGAGAGTTAGTCGTGAAAATCGTCTTCATAATGCATGAATCGCTCCAAGCCTCGGAATTTGAAAACTTATAGTACTTACAAAAGTGATGCTAAACCGATTCGTAGGCGATGATTGATACAGCAATTGATGTGATGAAAGTGAATAAATAGATTTATTCGTTGAAGAATCGTGCGGCCTTGTTCCAATACGATAAGTTGAGCCAACCAAAAATATGGGTTCAGACCCCAGCGAGTTACCCAGGAATAAGGCCTTAAGACCCACGAGTGCAAGGTGCCTAGGATCGCCTGATTAAGGGCATAAATAAGGCAATTAATTAAGTCTTCAACAGGGGTGTTTTAATCTACCCAACAACCTCAATGGCACCTTTTGTACTCCTGGAGTTTTCTTATATACCAGTGCAAGTTCAGGCTGCTTGGTTTTATGGTTGGAGTTATGGTTGGAACACACACACACACAACACACACAACACACACACACACCAAACACATTCACCAACCCTTTAATTAGTGGTAATAAATGGTCTATTGTTCCAAACATCCCTCCTTTTCATCCTTTCGCTCAACCGCTCATCCTAAAAATAAACATACCCCGTTTTACATCCTTTCTGCTCAACGACGACCTAAAAAGAGCCTTGGGACAAAACTTTGAGAACAACACAACTGGTCCATGAATCGATAGCCTCACTGAAACGGGAGGTGGATACCCGAGTCCTGGACGACCTGGTTCTGCATTCTGGAAACTCCAAATATGGAGATAGACAATCAACTCACACGCATGCACGAACGCACCACGCACGCACACACCACAGTTTTCTTGGACACTGTGAGATCCATTCCGAATCCCTCTTGAACATCCTCACAATCACGAAGTTCAAGCCTCCAAGTCAAAATCCTTATTTGTTGTGCCATGGGGCATATATGATTATGCAACCAATCCCTCTATTCAGCCAATTGCCACAACAGAAATAATGAACATCACCATTTATCTCCTTTTTAACAATGTAAATACATACGTCGCAGTGCACGTGTAGTTTCGTTTTGTTTGTTTGGATATCTACAATAGCGGACAGCAACGTGGTGACTCCATGCACGTGCACCTCTACTGATTGGGGGGAGTTACAACACATCATCTGTTGATTTGTTATTATAAATACCAAGTTGTCGTGACAGGATTTTGCTTACATGCCCAGTGAGGATCAGGGCGTCGCTAACGTTTTTATAAGCGGGGTTCGAATGGTAAAGCTGAGCTCCGAACAGGTTAAAGGCATTAAATTGCCACACCAAAGTTGGTGGAAAATAACCGATAATGGAGGCAGTTTTGAAGTACTTATTTACTCCTTTCACTAAACTCAACAAAGATTTTCTGAATATTTATGAGAAAAGGGGATTTTTATCGATAGGCTTGGGAGCTGCACTTAAGTCTCAAAGAGCTGCATGCGGCTGCCGGAGTCAACAGTTTGCGACCCCCGCTAGTCTGTGACCTTTCTATGTTTGACTTCTATTTATTTGTCTGATATTTGTCTTGTTTTACTCGTTTTCCATCTTCATTGTTCTAATGCCACCCCTCTGGTTTATTAAGACTTTTTGGGGACAGATAGATCAGAAAGTATGCCCGTATAAAGGTAATTTTTTAATGGGGCAACATGAAGCTCAAGAAAAAATATCCTCAAACAGAAATAAGAACAAGAAGAGAAGAACTGACGAGGCAATAAGAAATGACTGGTCGACGATAATGGTAACCTACCACCAATGTCACAATGGAATGATAGGGAACTACGTTGGGAGAGATTCCAGATACAAACTCGCACAAGAAAGCAACAACAACAGAACTTAACTGGTGCTACAGGGATAGAAGAAGAGAGAAGGAACAAAACATTGGATTTCAAATTGATCACAATAACAGAAACAGAAATTGGGCAACAGATTGGAGAATTCAATGATCGAAGAAAACGAAAACCAACACCAGGACACAAGAGGACAAGAAATGCGCAGCAGCACCCAGAGAAAAGATCAATTAACGTCAAAACTCCGATCAAATAAGACCATTGCAAACAAAATTGTGCATTGTATGACATTCTACATCGTGTAATTTCATGTGTCTTTTAAGGTGGATACTGACGACAAGATTTGTCCACAAACAGCAGGTAAGGGCATTCACACTGGTGAATCAAATGTTGTATTTTTAGGTGATGAATCGACTGAAGGATTTCCCAACAAGTTGTGCTTTGTTGGGCGTTCACCATTGTGTAATCTCAATGTGTGTTTTTCAGGTTGCTACCCGAAGTGAAAAGGATTTCCACAATATTGTGCATTTGTAGGCGTTCACCATTGTGGATTATACGTGTGATTTAGGTGAGATGATGTATGAAAGATTTTCCACAACTTGTGCATTTGTGTATGGACAACACCCATTGTGAATTCTCGTGTGTGTGTTTTCAGGTTGGATGACCGGCAAAAGATTTCCCACAATTTTGTTGCATTGGTATGGCGTTCTCCATTATGAATGTCATTTGTTTAAGAGTGGATGAATTACTGAAAGAATTTCCACAAGTTGTGCATTGTAGGGCGTTCACCGTGTGAATTCTCATGATTCATGTTGTTGAAGGAGGATGAACTCAATTAAAAGATTTCCAAAGTTGTGCATTTGTATGAGCGTCACCATTGTGAATTCTCACGTGTGTTTTAAGGAGAATGACGAGTAAAAGATTTTCCACAATTGTGCATGTGTAAATGGCGTTCCTCACCTGTGAATTCTCAAATTGACCCTTTAAGTGACATCTGATTGAGAACGATTCACAAACTGTGCATTTGCAGTGTTCACATTGTGACTTTCATGTAGTGTTCTAGGGTGGAGTCTGACTGAAAGTTTTTTCAAACATGTGCATTGATACGGACATTCTCCCATGTGAATCCATGTGTCTTTTAAGGCAGATAACCGATTAAAGATTTTCGACAATTTTGCATTTATGGGACGTTCTGATTTGTGTATTGTCACATTGTTTTATAGGGTGGATGACTGAGAAAGATTTCCGACAACTTGTGCATTTGTGTAGGGGCGTTCACGCATTGTGAGTTAGCATGTGGTTGATTTTAGGTGAGACCTACTGGCATGAAAAGATTTCCACAACTTGTGCATTTGTATGGGCACTCACATTGTGAATCTCATGTGCGATTAAGTTGGATGACCGAGTAAAATATTTTCCACAAGTTGTGCATTTGTTGCGCATCTGCTATTGTGAATTTTCAGTGTGGATTTTTCGTGAGATGACGCGATTGAAAGATTTTCCACAAACGTGCATTGTAAGGCTATCTCTTTCCTTTCCCTTGTTACCGTGTGAAAATTATACTCTGTAACCATTTCCTCATTTTGTTTGCCTTGTTGTAAAAATGCCTGTTGTTTTCATTTGGTGATTTTCTGTGGGCGTGTGTCTCTGCACCGTCATAAAGTATGTGCAGTCATCTTGTAGATCGATGGATTCTCCTGTAAATACAATGTCACATGAGCTGTAAAAAAAAAAAATCTGATCGTTTAATCGTACAGTATTCTGACAAGCTACCCAAATCGAATGTATGTTACATTGTACTGTTTTTCACTGCAAAAAAGAAAAAGTAAAAAATCTACTCTTGAATATAACTAAAAAGTAGGTTCAAAGTTTTGGTTTTTCCAATGATGTCATACTTCATACATAAATCGCTCCATATATCAGTGATATCACGTGTTATTTTCTAACCTAAGCACATCATCAACCCGGTCGCTTCGTACAGGGGGTACTAAAAGGAGGGGTGAAGAGAGGGAGGGGAGGGAGAGAGAGGAAGAGAAGGAGAAGAGGGAAGGGAGAGAGAAGAGGGACGAGGGAGAGAAGTCGAGGCAAGGGGGCAAGAGCGAGGAAAGGTGGAGAGCTAAGTACCTACAACGTTGCGTGATACCGTGGGAGCGAGGGAGCTGGTAGGAGAGGGGTTGAGAGAGAGCAGGGAGACGAGAGAGAGACGATGGAGAGAGAGAGAGAAGGAGATGAGAAGAGGAAGGAGAGAGAGAGAGAAGAAGCAAAAAAAGAGAGAGGGAGGTGAGGGGTGGAGGTGGGGTTAGTAAAGAGAATGATATGTCATGCTTGAAGTGATCGAGACACACACACACACACAATAAACAAAGTCTATGTCAGAACAGCTGTACACCGACACAAAGAGTGTTTGTAAAGTAATCGACGGCAATCTGCAAAAGCTTTGATGTCCCAGTATCAGAAAATTTTGGGAACATGAACCAAAAGTAAATCGCTGAAAACATGGAAGTCCCTCCTGCTACACAGATATGACTAATATCCCATCAAGCGTGAACATGCGAAAACAAGAGCGTTAACGACCAGATAATCATCCAAAGGTGGCTGTCACACGTTACGTTTAGGCCAGCGTATGAAACGTATCAAACATGTATGTAAACACCGGCGTATGCTGAATCTATTGATGTTTTTTTTTAAGTTTTTGGGCGTATTCCATAACGAGTGACTATGCATAACGTTATTAGTAACGTAAACAGAACGTTTCGATTACTTATAGATAACTTATACCAACGAATGCTTAGCGTTGTCGCGCGTCAGCAACGTTGCCAACATAGTCTAACGTATGCATATGCACGGCAGGCGATCGCGACGATCACGTGGCTTAGCTATAAAAGGCTGCCGCTCGGATTCATCATAAACCACTAGACAATCGAGTGTCAACATCACCGTCATCACTGTCAACACCTTGACCGTTTTAGCCAGCGTATGCGCGACGTATGAAAAATTTGCCGAATAGTGGCAACACGTCAAATACGTTCATGGGTAAAGTTTGAATACGTTAAGACACACTGACGCACGCTGGCATACGTAGTACGCGACCTCCTCCACGCCCAGCTGTCGCACAAAGTTTAAGGCAGTCCCAAAATTTTCGACGTATGCCAAGCGTATCAACTCTAACTCGGACGCATACGCGGCCATAGTTGTAGGCACGTATGCGATCGTGACACACATCGACACACGTTACTGTAAGTTACCTACACGAAGTCGAAACATCCGAGGTAATGTTAGGTACCCGAAACTTATTTCTAACCTTGAGTCAACGGTGCTTGAACCTGTGTAACGTACTCCAACGCACTGTACTGTAGCTATTGATTGACGCTTCCGACGACCATAGAACTTACTTGAAGTGTCTTAGACTTACAGCTACCGTAATTAAGGCGTATTGGCAGCGTTTAGGGTGAATTGGTATATAAAAATGGCTTTAAAAACGGGAGGAACACCTCAGTGTTCAGACTCATGGTGAGTACATGTCCATGTCAAGTATCAGTAATAGAGTATAACGGTGAGCGTGTCAAAGTAGTAGTTGTAGTAGTAGTCAGTATCCATGCCAAGTAGTAGTGGAGTGAGGTGTGATGAGGGGAGGGTGTGGGTGATGATGGATCCCCTTGCGACGCGTGCACGCCAGGAGACTTCTTTGCAGCATTCTTCGAAGTTTTCTCTCGGCTTTTATCATTCTTTTAATGTTTTCTTACGCTGACTATTGATGTTTTAAAGTTTTTGCGTTTCATAACGATTGGACAAATGCATACTATTGAGTAACGCAACAGAAGCTTTCGATAATCTTATAGATACTTATACCCAACGAATGCTTTAGCGTGTTGTCGGCGTTCACACGTATGCCCAACGATAGCTGAACACTCTAACGTATGCATAGCGTGGCAGGCAGGTATCGTCGACGGATCACGTGGCGTAGGCTATCATAGGCTGCGCATCGAATTTATAAATGCTGCCCGTCAAACGATTTAATCATTAAGCCGAACTAGAAATGTAAGTGTCAACATCACCGTCATAACCGAAGAGAAAACAAACAAAACAAAAAAAAACATGGAGCTTTAGCAGCGATTTAAATCGTTGAGCGGCAGCCTATGAATAGCCTACGCCACGTGATCGTCGACGATACGCTGCTGCACGCTATGCATACGTTAGAGTGGTTAGACTATCGTTGGGCATACGTTGTGAACGCCGACAACACGCTAAGCATTCGTTGGTATAAGTTATC
>CM068968.1:8168650-8196185 GCA_035128595.1 Eptatretus atami
ATTTTCCACGATCTACTCTCACAGACTAATTAAAGTATATCATCGAAATATTATTTCGCTTTGGAGGATCAAATATCGTCTGGACTAAATAAGTGTAAAAATCTGTTGTGAAATCTGATAATTATTTAAAGAAATAACGAGTCTTATAACTAATCCAATATACCTATTTACTTTCAGCAAGCAAGGCTGTGTTCCCTCCGCCATACATACACAAGAAAATGTGTAACTTCCAAAGCATTAAACTTATCTTTTTCCACTGCTTGGAGAATTGTATTGAGAAAACAAAAATTTAGGAACGTAACAAATTGAACCAGCTTCATTTAGCTGCATGATTTAATGCATTCACTGCAAGACCACACCCTGTCCCCCAGAGGGACTGCCTATCCATGGCGTCTGCCAGATCTGTCTTTTTTCGGAGGTTTCATGAGCTGCTCCACAGGGAATCAAAGCAAATCTGTTAAAAAAATGGACATATCACGAAAAAGTTATAGCGTTTGCGTGGACCCCGAACCGATGTACTGTTGTGGGCCGGGGTTCGGCGGCGATAAACGACCACCAGGGGGAGCAGTCGGGCCGTCTCCCACCGAACACCGGAATTGAAAGGTCGTCACCCCGGTAACTTTCCGGACGTCGACGGTCACTTAAGGGCCGTTGGTCACCATATTGACGGCGTGAGGTAGGGTCCACTTGTCTATTCCAATTTACCTAAGTAGTCACGCCGTCTAGCTACCGGGGAAGCCACACCCTTGGCCGACTCTGTCCGAAGCGAATCGCAGGTACCGACTCGGATCCGGCGTAACCGAGCGGAGTTACCAAAGCCGCGCCGGTCCCAATGACAACTTACGGCACCACGGCCTTACTATTTCTCAAGCCCGAACCATGCTAGGCCAATGAAAGAAACACGGACAACGAACTGGAACATTTAACACGGGGATTTATTTATAAACAATAATCGGGGAGGGGAGCACACAAAGAGCAGAGTTAAAACTGAATAAAAGAAATGCAATGCACAATGAGCAATCAACACTTATACAATTCCTACTTAACAGACTGGCGCCACACACACACACACACACACCACACACACACACACACATACACACACACAAACACACACACACACACACACACACACACACAAACACACACACACACCCAAAAGAAATGGACCCGTGGGGTCTTTATTCGGTCCCTCAGCCCCGGAGGGAAAGCCGAGCTGGGGACCAGGGCCTTGTCTGGTACTCTCCGCCTCGTACGATCACACCGGACTCCAACCCACCACGGTGGGTCCCGAACCAACGACCCAAAGTCCACGGCCCACCACCCTGGCTGCTCGGTCACCACCACCACGAGGAGCCACCGCAAAAGACGCAGACCACGACCGAGACCAACCCACCATGACAAGACCAAGCCAATCGCCACGATGACTGCCATACTCTGGTCTTGACAACCACTCCACTCTTCTTGCCAGGTCAGAGGGATTTCTTCCCCTCCTACTCGCCTTCTGATTGGACGAGGGGCGTCTCGGGGGGTGTGTCAGGGCGTCTCGGAGGCCGCCCCCGAAGAGGCTCTAGTAGCTTTCGGCACGCTGCCTCCCATTGGCCCTGCTCAGCCCTGCTCGCCCATTGGCTGGAGGAAACGCTCCATGCCCTTCCTCGGAGCGGAGCCTCGATCTGAAGCGATGGAGGCTCCGCCCACGCCTTCAGCCAAAAACACGTGGGCAATGGAGTCGATGGTGCAGAGAGGTGAAGGGGGTTTGTTGTAAAAAACTAACTATAAAGAAACTTCGCAGTGCACACATGTAATTCCCGTTAGACATAGGGGGTGGGGCCATAATTATAAACACATACTTATCGACATAACTGAACTGCGGGGACTACTGTCAGTTTGTGTGCAAATGGCTTCCAGATTCGTAACAGTACCACGCGACACGTGCACAGATGAGCAGGCAAAATAGCGGATTTTTTGCAATGTATATTTCACGGGCGATTGAACTTTGCGATATTTCCAGGGTTGTTCTGCATGAAGCAGCAACTCTTTTGTGGATAGTCATTTTTTGAACAAATTCATTTTATTTCATTAACTGCTGTGTGCGTGGTGAAGACCGGCTTTTTAGTTAAAGGTATCCTTTACGGTATGCAGCGACAGCCTGGCCAACCGTTCCTCATCAACCATTTATTTGGAGTGCTTGCATGAGTGCTTAAGCCAATTGACGAGCATCCATTGTCGACAGTGGTACCACGCAACACATTCTGAGTGAATCGCTCACTCTCTGCGGATGCGTTTGCTACACCACGTCATTCAGAGCTAGTGGTTCGTGCTCCGTCACCCTGATGCGAGTCAGTGTCGTGCATCCATGCAGCATGAGCTAGTGTTCGTGCTCCGTCACCCTGAGCAAGTCGTTCGTGCTCCATCACCCTGAGCGAGTGGTTCATGCTCTGCCACCCTGAGCGAGTAGTTCGGTTCCATCACCCTGAGCGAGTGGTTCATGCTCCGCCACCCGAGGTGTTTCTTGCTCCATCACCCTGAGCGAGTGGTTCGTCGCTCCATCACCCTGAGCGAGTGGTTCGTGCTCCGCCACCCTGAGCGAGTGGATTCGTGCTCCGCCACCCTGAGCGAGTGATTCGTGCTCCGCCACCCTGAGCGAGCGTCGCAGTCTGCTGCTCCGCCACCGCTGAGCGAGTGGTTCGTGCTCCGCACCCTGAGCGATGGTTCGTGCTCCGCACCCTGAGCGAGTGGTTCGTGCTCCGCCACCCTGAGCGCAGTGTTCGTGCTCCGCCACCTGAGCGAGTGGTTCGTGCTCGCCACCCTGAGCGAGTGGTTCGTGCTCCGCCACCCTGAGCGAGTGATTCGTGCTCCGCCACCTGAGCGATTGGTTCGTGCTCCGCACCCTGAGCGAGTGGTTCTGCTCACACCTGAGCGAGTGGTTCGTGCTCCATCACCTGAGCGAGTGGTTCGTGCTGCTCCGCCACCCTGAGCGAGTGATTCGTGCTCCGCCACCCTGAGCGAGTGATTCGTGCTCCGCCACCCTGAGCGAGTGGTTCGTGCTCCGCCACCCTGAGCGAGTGTTCGTGCTCCGCCACCCTGAGCGAGTGGTTCGTGCTCCGCCACCCTGAGCGGGTGGTTCGTGCTCCGCCACCCTGAGCGGGTGGTACGTGCTCCGTCACCATGAGCTAGTGGTTCGTGCTCCGTCCACCCTGAGCGACAGTGTTCGTGCTCCGCCACCCTGAGCGAGTGGTTCGTGCTCCGCCACCCTGAGCGAGTCGTTCCTCGCTCTCCGCCACCCTGAGCGAGTGGTTCGTGCTCCGCCACCCTGAGCGAGTGTCGTCGTGCTCCGCCGACCCTGAGCGAGTCGGTCCGTGTCCGCTGCCCTGAGCTGCCTGCGCCCTGACGCGAGTGGTCTGCTCGCTCGCCACCCTGAGCGAGTGGTCGTGCTCGCCACCCTGAGCGAGTGGTCATGCTCCGCCACCCTGAGCGAGTGGTTCGCCGCACCGCCACCCTGAGCGAGTGGTGCGTGCTCCGCCACCCTGAGCGAGTGGTTCCTGCTCCACCACCCTGAGCGAGTGGTTCGTGCTCCGCCACTGAGCGAGGGTTCGTGCTCCGCTCCCCTGAGCGAGCGGCCCATGCTCCGCCGCCCTCGAGCGGCACCGTGCTCCGCCACCCTGAGCGAGCGGACCGTGCTCGCCACCCTGAGCGAGCGGACCGTGCTCCGCACCCTGAGCGAGCGGCCCCTGCCCGCCACCCTGGAGCGAGCGGCCCGTGCTCCGCCCCCTGAGAGGACGGCCCGTGCTCGCACCCTGAGAGAGCGGCCCGTGCTCCGCCACCCTGAGAGACGGCCCGTGCTCCGCCACCCTGAGCGAGCGGCCAATGCTCCGCCACCTGAGCGTACGGCCCGTGCTCCGCAACCCTGAGCGAGTGTGTCCATGCAATAACACCCGAATTCCGAGCCGTTTGCAGAATAACGTGTTTTCTAAATTACCAAGCCAAATTTTTTTTCCACCCGTCACAGGCAGCTATATCGAATACTCATGAAAGGGTGTGTGTGTGTGTGTGTGTGTGTGTGTGTGTGTTGTGTATACACACGTATGTGGGAGTTGCTGTTGTTGCCTGATATCTCCACATTAGGTGGGGTTTATCAGGAGGTGTAACAGTGACCTCATAGGTCTGTGGTGTGTGTGTGTGTGTGTGTGTGCGCGTGTGTGCACGTGTGGTGTGTTTGTGTGTGCGCGCGTGTACACGAATGTTGGAGTTGCGATTGTTGCCTGATATCTGAGAAAGTGGATGGGGGGGGGGGGTTCAGACGGTCCTTTTGGAGAGACATAGTGAGATTTGTCAGGATTGAAAGACATGTTTCCACGTGTTGGACCAGCTTGTGATTTTATCCAGACCTGCAGAGTTAAGAGGCTGCTGCTTGCCGGTCTGCGGGATGACAGACGGTACAGCAGAGGGTTGTCTTCAGCAAAGAGATAAAGAGGATTTTCCAGAGAGTCAGAGAGATCATTGATGAAAACCAGAAAAAGAACAGGGCCCAGAACACTGCCTTTCGGAACTCCAGCCAGGACAAGAAGAGGGGATAAGAGAACTCGATTTAGGGCCACATGTTGGCTGTGACAGGAGAGGATGTCTGTAAGCCATGAGTGGGATGTCCTTGGATACCATAGGAAGAGAGTTTGGTGGGCAGGGCAGGGTGCCCGAAATTATTGAAAACACACGATATGTCGATTAGGCTAGTGGCCAAATTAAAAAGGGGCCTAAATTGTGAGAAACCCCTACTCACGGTAGAACAAGTCACAACCTATTTTTTCTTGAAGAGGGATGTTTGGGGAGTTAGAAAATCATGGTTGTGAACCTGAGATCATTGCACAACATTTTGAAAATCACGTTACATATGTACCACTGCAGACTGCAAAAATGGATTTAATCGCCACAGATTTTGGCTCATATTGGCTCATATATTTGTTAATATTGGTGCTACAAACACAAATTTGGTACCAAAATGTGCGGAATGATAGTATATATCTGTAGAAACCATTTGTGATGTAACAAAGCTTTTGTGTGACCTACAGGCAAAAATAGTGGAATTTTACTCAACAAATCAGCTTCGGGTTTACCAATAAATATCAACAAAAACATTAATTACTTCAAAAATATTGGACTTGCAGTCAAACTTGTTACATCACATAATCCAAGTTTATTTACCCTTTGAAAAATTATCTAATGATATAATTGTCACTGAAATGATATAGTTATAACTGAAATCATATGTCGCCCCACTAATGTGACCGATACAATTCCCGATGCAGATATGCAACATGAAGAATTGACTTAAGATTCTGACACAATTGTGAAAGTGACTTTTATAGACATCATATTGATATAAGCTATTTCACATATGACGATAATGAATTCATAACATGCACTGTAACTTATGTACATCTATTAAGGCCCAGTCACACCTTGACGTTTTAGCCAGCTTATGCCGATTTTTGAAAAATTTGTCTAAAACGCTGGCACACGTCGAATACGTTTTGGGTAAGTTTTGGAACATTGAGAGCACGCTGAAAAACACTGCCATATGTCGTAGTACGCTGGCTTTCATCGTTGTACTTTGCGGTTGTCCTCAAATTTTAGCCATGCTTGAAATTTTACGACTTATGCCAGCGTATGACTCACAAGTTCCGCTACGCTGGCCATAAGTTGTAGACACGTTACGCGATCGTTGACACACATCGACACACGTTAATTGTAAGTTAATCATAAGTCGAAACACGTCGAGGTAATGTTTAGCGTACCCGAAACTTATTTCTAACCTATGAGTAACGTGTTGTAGGCACGTTACGCAATCGTTGACACACGTCGACACACGTTACTTGTGAAGTACTCATAAGTCAAAACACGTCAATGTAATGGTTAGCGTCAGTGTTCCAGACGCCCTGGTTTTTTTTTGTTGTTTTTTTTTGTTTTTTTCTTCGGTATGACGGTGATGTGACACTTCGATTTCTAGTGCGGTTATGATTTTATCGTTGAGCAGAAGCCTATTAATTATATTATTTATAACCGCACTAGAAATCGAAGTGTCAACATCACCGTCATACCGAAGAAAAAAAAAAAAAAACTAGGAGACTGGAACACTGACGCTAACCATTACATTGACGTGTTTCGACTTTGAGTAACTTACAAGTAACTTTTGTCGACGTGTGTCACGATCGCATATCGTGCGTACAACTTATTCCATCGCATGCGGAACGTGTGAGGCATACGGCAAGTACGTGTCGTAAAATGTTTAACACGTTTAAAAGTACAAGACGTACTCCACTTACTACGACGTATGATAGCATACTTTAGTTCTATTCACGTATACCAAACTTACCCATACCGTATCGACGTGCGCCAGCGTTTAGACGCATTTTCAGAGTCGGCATACGCTGGCAAGATCGCCAAGGTGTGACTGCGATGTTGACACTTCCATTTTCTCGGCGGTATTGATTTGAATCATTGTGCGCGCGCTCCTTTAATAGGCTACGCACGTGATCGTCGGCGATACGTGCAGCGCGCTATGCATAAGTTAGACTATCGTTGGGCATAGGTTGTGAACGCCGACAACGGCTAAGCATTCGTTGGTATAAGTTATCTATAAGACAACGAAACGTTTCGTGTCCCTACTAATATGTTATGCATACGACCAACTTGTTATGAATACTCGAATCTTTAAAAAAAAACATCAAAAGTTCAGCGTAAGCCAGCGTTTTACATACATTTGATACGTTGCCATTGCTGGCTAAAACGTCAAGTGTGACTGGGCCTTTACATGAAGTAATACATGTAATACATTTAAAAGTTCAGTCACGCTCTTCATCAGTGCTGTCGTCAAGACAACAGAATCATCAACATTTGGACAATCGTCTGCACTACACGAGCAGAATTCAGTGCAGGTCAGTCCTGCAGAGATACAATGACATGTTCTGCTCTGCCTACAGTCATCGTCGGTGCGCAGCGTAGGTTTTAAGAACTTTGGGGATGTAAATATCCTCCGAGGCAGTTTGATCAACAGCCACAGACGTGAGGAAACGTCTCACCTCATCATAGGACACACAGTGTCCTAATTCATGAAGCATGTCAATGAGATGCTTGCTTCCCAATTCATGATGCACCTGCAAGGCTAAACCTGCGTTATTGTGGAGTAGACTCGACACTTCTTGATATTATATTGTGAACAATGGCGATCGTCCTCAGGTTGTTCTTCATAACACCTTCATCACTACAGCTGGTTACATTCGTGTTTGATTTCTCACTGGTGCACCACTGAATAAAGTCGTAGAGTGTATTAGGAACAAATTCTGCACAGTGCTGAATATCGTGTTCCTCGACAGGTGCATACATATTTCCAACATGCTCGATATCAGCCATGTGCTTCCTCAGGATACCAGCTGCAGCATGCAAAGTATGCATTTCACTATCTGTGCTGATGGTACATCAGACGGGATGTCTTCATATTCTGGTTCATCAGTCATGCTCTGCAGAATCGTGGCTTTTCTCAGGGCATCACATAAGGTCACAGAAGAAGAGCATATGATGTCAGTGTGGCCATCAAATGTTACACAGACTATTTGGTCACCATAATATTTAGTTAATCGCTCCTTCAACTTCCAAGTTTTATACTGTTCTGCATTCGTGGTACCCAGTGAAACCAAATATCCAACGTATTTCATCTTTCAGATGAACGTGGGTTGTCACTGTCTTAGTTTTGGAGAACACAGTTTGTTCAGATAACATTTCAGTTCATCAAAAGCTTCATCATGTACTGTGCCCATGTTTCCTCTCCTGATTTACGAATTGCAGCAGTGATGTTCCTTTCTGAAATATAGTGTGAATAGCATAACCTGTGGTACTTGGCATCATAAGCGAACAAATCTGGAAAGGCAAGCATGCGCATGTGTATTTTATTGTCTTGTCTTTTGTCAGCTGCTGCCAGAACTTTTTCTCTGGTGGACTGTCCAGTTCCTGTAGATACCAGAGTGTTGGATTGGATGTAAGCTTGTTCTGGAGTGTTGGATTTTCCACAAATGAAGCAGTTAGTCCTGATGTCAAACCCAGCTGTTTCATTTCTGCTGATTCTTGTGTGTTCTGTTGCCGCAGACGTGCATGGTTGCTGGTCACTCTCACTGGGGTTGGATGTGGAGATATTTGACTTGCTGGTACTTGGCCCGACACGATTTGTGGAATGATACCTTCAAATCAAGACTCAATATGTCTTGTTGCAAAGGCCAGATACTCGTAAACGTCATCTTTTCTGATTTGACTTGCTTTGAAGATTGCACTCAAACCATTAAATGTTGGGTTCTTTACAACTTCTTGCTTTTTAGGGTTGAGGGGTCTAAAGCATATGATGCAGTGGTCAGTGTCAATTTTACGACGCTTCACAACAGGTGGTTCCAGATCCATAATTGCAGATTAATTGTCAGCACAAGCATCTGAAATGAAATAATTAAAGATAAGTATATATCAGTAGTTTTAGAAAAAGGCAATCAAGCTCAAATTGATTTCTGCAACTGGATTTAAAATCATTCTTGTTTGGTAATTGTTGTGTTAATGCTATAATGCAATACATGTATTAATCAATTAATCAATGTCGGTTTCTTTAGGGGCCGGGGTGAACATATGGTTTCGGTAATAACTCTTAATTCAACTGATATTTACTTCTATGAGTTATATTTCTAAAAGGGAATGATAGAGGGTTATTTTGATGTAATATGCAGTAATACAACTCAAATACTTATGAAGAAATTAATTGGTTAGTTGATATATTTATTGGTAAACCGACTGATTTGTTGAGTAAAATTCTATATTTTTGCTGTAGGACACACAAAAGCCTTTGTTACATCACAAATGGTTTACAGATATATATGTCATTATCATTTCTCATCACATTTTGGTGGCACAAATTTGTGTTTGTAGCACCAGTATTAACAATATATGAGCCATTATGAGCCAAAATATGTGGCAATTAAATCCATTTTGCAGTCTGCAAGTGGTACATATGTTAAACGTGATTTTTCATAAATGTTTCATGATCTAGGTGTCACATGAATCTCAATCACAGTGAAGTTCCTCAACTACCCCTCTCATGACTTGTACGCCTAATCACAAGCCTCACCTCAAACTTTCCCTCTCATTTCAAGAAATACTAGTCTTGGCCTGACATTGTATGCAATCACCTCATGAACTACCGAGCGTAGGGCGTATGCCACCCAAAACCTCATTTGGCCACTAGCCTAGAGGGAGATGGCTCTGATTTCATGTTTGGCATTGAAGATCTCCATCCATTGTTGGGAGAGCAGAAGCAGCACATCCAGGATCGATTGACCTGGTCTGAATCCAAATTCAAGCCATTGGAAAAGAGGAAGGATTTAATGTCTGAAGCGATGATGGATTCCATAACCTTGCTTATGATTGGAAGAAGGCTGATTGGTCTGTAGTTGCAGGGATCTGTTTTTGCACCTTTTTTATGCAGAGCGGTCATGTTTTCTGATTTCCAAGCAGATAGCAGATGACCTTGCAGATAGCAGATAGCAAATTGCAGATATTGCAAATGAGTATGCAAATGATTGCAGATAGCAAATGAGTGGGTGAATAGAACAGAGAGATGGAGAGCAAGAGCAGTAGAGGAGGTTTTTAGGACACATGGGCTGATGACGTCTGGACCAGTTGCAGAACCTGAGTCGTGGTTTGACAACAAGTTCTCCACCTTGTCGGAAGAAAAGCACACAGAGTCCAGGAACAGCTGGGTGCGAATGTTAAGGTGGGTACAGAAAGCAATGGGTTTGGGACACAAGATTTAGAAGCAAACAGGGAGTGTAGGCATTCAGCCTTTTCATGTGCAGTGTCAGCTGTGTGGCCATTTGAGATAAGGGAGGGGATGGAGGGAGAACATACACAAGAAACAGACTTAACTAGATGCCATCAGGATTTGGAGGAGGTGAGACAGGTTTGAGATTTCAGACTTGAGAAGAGAAAGATGTTGTTTTCTGGCTCTCCTGAGGGTAGACACACAATTGTCCCAAGCTTTGTGGAAAGACCTGGGATTGCCTTCAATTGGATTAGCCTTCCATGAGGCGAAAGGCAAGTTGTTTCAGGACAACTGCCTCACCACAAGCTTCATTGTACCATGGGCGGGAGGAAGTGTAGAACAATCGAATACGAGATCGGATATATCTGTGCATGAGAGAGAGAGAGAGAGAGAGAGCGAGAGAGAGAGAGAGAGTTTCTTTGAAAGAATTCCCAGGATGAGTTGATGTGAGAGAAAGTAGAGATTGGAGTCCAGAGACGAGAGACCAGATTGAAGTTTGGGCAAGGGACTAACACAAAGGCAGGTAATCAGTACATGTTGACAATTATGTGTGTGTGTGTCCACCAGATTCCCCGAGACGATACCTCTGAGGAAAATTTTGGCGTCCAACATTGTCAAGGCATTGGTTAAGTTATTTACACTAGTGGGCATTCCAAAGGTTATACAATCTGATTATGGCTCAAATTTCATGTCAAGCCTTTTCCAACAGGTTTTTCACCAGTTGGGAATGAAACAGGTTAAGTCGAATGCATACCATATGGAGTCACAAGGGGTTTTGGAGAGGTTTAAAAATAACACAGGACCGAATGAAAGCGAGGCATGATGTGCGTTCTAAGGACAGAGAATTTAGTCCTGGGGATAAGGTTTTAGTGGTACTACCATTTGCTGGGCAACCATTGTAGGCAAGGTATTTTGGACCTTATCTCATTGAACAAAAAGTCAGTGAGACTGATTATCTTGTGCAGACCCCAGGGAGATGAAAGCAGTGATGGCTGTGTCGCATTAACTTGATAAAAGGGCATCATGACAGAGAACAGCCAGAGAGTGGGGTTGTAACCGAACCTGCGCTACCTGTAGTTGCTGTACCAACACATAATGAAGTGTGGGGATTAAACATCAAAAGCAAAGACAATATCATTGCAGATGCTTTGTTTAGATCAGAATAACTTGGGAATGGTTTTTGGAGACTAAGGGGAGTAAACTGCGTTGTTTGTTTTTGTTTTTGTTTTGTTGTTTTTGAATCTTTAAAGCCGGTTTGTTGTTGTTTATCTTGTGTAGAAGAGCAGAGAGTTTTTTTTTCAGTCATACTCTGACTTTTTCTGTGTGGAGGTGATTCGGATTAGTAAATCCTATATAAATCCTATATGATTGGAAATGTTAAGTTTTGTGTTAAAGATATGATTCTGATAATGCGGGGCCAAAAGGAAACTCGAGTTTCAGTGAATTCATTAAATGGGATATAAAGTGGGACAAAGGATTCGTGCACAGACATTGGTATGCGTCATGGGTGACGGATGGTCAACCGAGCTTTGAAGATGACCAGTGTTGGGGCTGAATGCTTTGGTCAAAAGGGGCATTACATGGTGTGAACGAAGTGGGTGAAAGTTTTGTGAAAACGATGCTCTCAACCAATGGTTAAGCTGTGGTCAATCTTTGGATTCAGACAGTGTCGCCTTGCTGCGAGATTGACCTTGCGAGTTTGCCATAAAAAGGTGAGGCGAGGAGCGATCGGGAGAAGGCAAGGAGAAGCAGATGCGATTTGGAGGTGATCCAGAGATCCAGCTCGAGCAGCGTATGGAGCTATGGAACAGTGGAGTGCTGGGAACAGTGGGTGTCAGGCAGCGACAGTCTCGTGAGCTTTTGCACTGAGCACACAGTGACCACTGACCTGGTGTACAGCTTCGCTCCTGCTGGCCGATCGGTTTTTGTTCACGGAAAGCTCAACACAGCACTCACCCAAGGTCATCCCTCCCTCCACCTCACGCCTTCTCATGGTTCGGCTAGAGACGTGGTGAGATCCATACTGCATGAGCATTCCTCCGGGGCTCGCACGCTCTGCACTCATAGCTGACTGCTAATCTGCAAGGTTCGTTTCTGCACGACCATTCATGTTCAGATTTGTTTCATCAACATGGCAAAACTACACACAGTAAAAGATTCACAGATCTGCATGCTTGTTTGATACGGCAAGAGGTGTAATTGCACGTTTGGACACTGCAAGATCTTAGCATTGGTTCACGGCACAAATTCTGGTTAAAGGGGGTGTATTAACACGTGAATGTAATGTTGCCTTTGTCAAGAGAGGAATTGCCTTTGTAAAGAGTTGTTGAAGTATTTGAAACTGCATTGAAATTTATGTGTGTGTGATTGTTTGATTAAGCATTGACCGTGATTTGTATTCTTTTGTATGGAAGTTTATCGTTACTGAAGAATTGTAATTGAATTGTAATTGTATTCTTACTGATGTATAGTAGCGCATGTTAACAGTGGGTTTGAAATAAATTGTATTTTTTATAATTCCTTCTGTTGTATGTCGCTGGTTCGCCTGGTTGATTCTCGATTGATTGAAAAGTTTAAAGTGATCATTTATATTGTCTGCCGTGCTACCCTTTGGAACACTCATTTCGCAGTTGTGAAGGCGGAACGTAACACTCGCCTTATGAAAGAACAGGGTGATGAACCAAAAAATATTGTTATAGATATTCAAAAACATACTTCAAAATCAACGATTAAACTTAAAAATAATTACAAAGTGGATTTCACAATTGATAATTCATTTAGAGAGTTATTTGGTTTCTTCTCAGAAAAGAGTGAAACTAATGGAACATTTTACAGTGATAATGTCATTCAAATATCCTCAGGTATAAATTCAGTATTAATTCACTGTGATTTTATTGATGATGCTTATAACGATGGAATATAAACCAATACAATATTTTCATTCAGTGCATACTCCACTCCAATTGGTTATAAATTCAATATGGATCCGAAAAACCTGGTATATCTACCTGTGTCAGGAAAAACCATATACAGAGTCAATTTTAGGCTAACCAATCAAGATAATTGTATGATTTCCTTCAATGGAGAAATTATATCCATCACTCCATTGCGGGAAACGTTGCGGGTGCTATAAAAAGTATAAAAGATGTTCCAGAAATTACAAGCAATTAAAGAAATTAATAAAGGCAAAACTTAATTGTCTCCCCAAGAAAGAAAGAAAATAATCCAAATATTAGGGTCAGGGTTTCAAAAGTTTTAATTTTTTTTCTTAAATAAATACAAGTATGGAAGCAATTGATAGTGTCAATAATTTTGATGATACCATTATCATCTCAAACTCCATTAAAAAGGAAGATTACTTCAAGGTAAATGCTGTAATGGGAACAGACTGGAATACAAATGGGAAAAAAGTTTTTAAATAAATAATTAATCAACAAACTTACTTGAATCTAGCTGATAGTTTGTGTTGTGTAAATTTACATTCACTAAGGCTGTGAATGTGAAATACTCGTCAGGTCAGGTTAGATCTGTGACCTGCTACAGGTACCATGTAAACCTGTACTAAGCCTGTTCCATGGTCGGGTTGTCGGCGACTAAACCGTCTCCCCCACCAGGTTTTCTGGTGAGGAGGGTGTTTGGAATGGACACCCAGCAGGATTAAAAACAAAACCTGTCAAAGGGCGGAGGAGCTCCTTGTGAGCCAACGGCCATCCATATCTAGTGCCCAACTGTGTCTGCGGACGTCCTCCTGCAGTTGGGTTACTTTTTATAGGAGGTTGGTGGCAGGATTTGCACTCCGGCCACCGGTAAACCCTTCATTCCGCAAAACATAAAAACGCAAAAAAATCTGAAAACCCACTCCGTGGGAGTACCTCCTGTGCAGCTTCTTCGCAGGGCAGCTCACCGGATGACGGGATTGGGGCAAAGCCTTCGGGACCCCAATCTTTGATGATAGGAGGGAAACCACGGGGTAACATCCCTGGGTCAGATTGCGGGAGAGTGTGTCGGAGTGGTGCTGAGTGTCGTCCACCAGACGGCGTCTCCTTGGGTTAACCTGAGGCGGTCCCTTCGGGTGGGTGCCTGGAATGTCCTATCCCTAAGAGAGGATGATCACCTGTCTCTGTTATCATCTGAGCTCAAGCGTTTGGACATCGGGATTGCAGCTCTCTCTGAGGTTCGGAGACCGGATTGCGGCGATAATGGTGGTGGTTACACCTACTATTGGTCTGGTCGCTCTGATGGTTACCATACCCAAGGAGTTGCTGTAGCTGTGTCCAATAAGCTGACCCCAATGATAATATGAGGTAACACCGGTCAACGAGCGTATTATGAGATTAAGGATTCGTCACTCCTTAGGTGTCATTTCCGTGTCTCTGTTTATGCTCCGACTGAGGCGAGTGATCTCACCGTGAAGGATGCATTCTACGCCACGCTCGAGTCTGTGGTGATCAGTGCCCAGACGAGATACACTTTCAGTTGGGGGATTTCAATGCATCGACTGGAACTGATAGGGATGGTTATGAGGGTGTGTTTGGTCCCCATGGGTCAGGAACTATGAACCAGAATAGCACTAAGTTCCTTGACTTTGCAAGAAGTCATGGACTTAGGGTGGCTGGTTCATGGTTTCAGCGCCCACAAGCTCATCGCTGGACTTGGTATTCCAACGCTGGCGGTGTGGCAAAGAGATTGACCATGTCCTCATTGACGGTCGTTGGAGGATGATCCAGAACTGCAGGGTCTACCGGAGTGCTCAGTTCCTCAATACTGACCACAGGCTTGTTGTAGCAACCCTAAAGCTGCACCTTAAATCCTGGAGAATGGTACCATCCAGCCTAGGCTGGATGTTGGCAAGCTCAGGGATGAGAGAGTAGCTAAGGAGTTTGCGAACAGGCTGAGTGGACACTTGGGGGTCTGGGTGCTTTGGGGGGTCCTGAAGAGTTGTGGAGTGCCTTCAAGACCACCGTCCTTGATGTTGCCGGTGGATGTCTTGGAACTCACCGCAGGGCAAAGAAGAATTTGTCTCTCAAGGGACACTGGATACCATTGACCAGAGTCGCAGGGCCAGGCTGAATGGCAGAGCTGAGCTGTTCAGGGAGCTGAGGCGTAAAACTGTACGTGCACTGAGGGTGGACAAGGAGGCCTATGTGCGAGGAATCTGTGAGGGGTAGAGCATCACCTGTGGACAGGTGATTCTCGTCCCGCTTACAGGGGATTCGCGCATTGCGTTCATCCAACCATCCCTCGGAGCACTGCAGTTAGAGCAGAGAGTGGTAGGCTCTTGACAGAGGAGTCTGAAGTGAAGGCCCGCTGGGCCGCTTACTTTGAGCGGTTGTACCAGGCTGATCCCCCAGCTGTCGAGTTGGACGTCAAGGTGTTACAATCCCTGTTGCTGACCCTCGAATCAACTGTGGTCCACCTTCGCTTGTGGAAACACGGGCTGCGGTGAACCGGTTGAAACGGGGCAAAGCTCCAGGGATCTGTGGCATCCATGCTGAACTTCTCAAGGCTGGTGGAAATGCTGCACTCGTGTCGTTGCATGCAGTTGTGGCTCTGCCTGGAACACGGCATCATCCCAACTGATTGGAAGAGGGGCCTTGTTGTTCCTCTCTGGAAAGGGAAGGGTGATCGCCAAGACTGCAACAACTACCGAGGGTGACGCTGCTCTCAGTGCCGGGCAAGGTCTTTGCTCGGATAATCTTGATAGGTTCGCCACCATCTGCTTGAGCACCAGCGTCCAGAGCAGTCAGGCTTTACACCAAAGAGGTCAACGATTGACCGTATCCTTGCTCTTCGTGTCCTCACCGAATGCAGACGAGAGTTTCGGCAGGGGCTGCTTGCAGCCTATGTTGATCTCTGTAAAGCGTTCGATTCAGTGAATCGGGATGCCCTCGGAGGATTCTTGGTCTTCGTGGGTGCCACCAAAACTGATCGATCTGATGTCTGAACTCTACTCTGGTACTGAGAGTGCTGTGAAGGTTGTGGTACCATCTCTGACTTATTTCCAGTTATTACTGGAGTTCGTCAGGGGTGTGTACTGGCCCCCACACTTTTCAGCACTTGTATGGACTGGATTTTAGGGAGGATGTCGGAGAGATCAAGCTGCGGTGCATCGTTTGGGAATGTCAAGATCTCGGACCTTGATTTTGCAGATGATGCAGCATCTTTGCGGAGACTTTAGATATCCTTTTGGGGGCCCTCGAGGTGCTGAATGAGGAGTCGGAGCCGCTGGGATACGGGTTTCTTGGGTCAAAACTAAGATCCAGGCTTTCGGTGACATCTTTGATGCTGCTGTCCTGTCTGTGTCTGTTTGTTGTGAGGATGTTGAGGTCGTGGAGAGATTCACTTACCTCGGCAGCCATATTCATGTCTCTGCTGGCTGTGAGTCAGAGGTCAATAGACTCTGGGTCGGGCCTGGGGGGTCATGGATTCACTGGATCATGGGGTGTGGCGCTGCCGGTACCTGTGCGGGAGGACGAAGGTCCGAGTCTTCAGGTCCTTGGTACTTCCAGTCTTGCTCTATGGATGCGAGACTTGGACTCTGACCAAGGATCTGAGACGGAGACTTAATTCCTTTGGTACCAGGTCTCTTCGGAGAATCCTTGGCTATCGTGGTCGGATTTTGTGTCCAACGAGCGGTTGCTGAGAGAGACTCGATGAGATTTGTTACCTGCATAGTCCGTGAGCGTCAGTTGCGGCTGTATGGACATGTGGCTCGTTTTCCTGACGCTGATCCTGCTCACCAGATTCTCTCAGCGAGGGAGTCTCATGAGTGGAGGAGGCCAGTGGGCCGACCACGTGCCTCGTGGTTGCCAGGTTGACCATCATCTCAAGGAGATGGGGATGGGCCTGGCATCTGCCTGGGGATGGCCAGCGGAGGCCCCTTGGAGTACCGGCGGAAAGTGGACGCAGCGACGCGCTGTTCTGGCACATGCTCCCATACCTGACCTACCTGACCTAAGGCTGCAAATAACACATGCCACACGCGTAAATGATTTCTTCTGGAAAATGTTTGATGGTGTTCGTTTGTATATTGGACCACAAGAAGTGGAAGCAGTTGATTGTCTCTGCGACATCTTAAAAAATGAAATTTATGCAATATTCATTTAGTGATAGCGTGGAAAAGGGAGCTGTTGAAGGTTTTATTTTGGATATGGCAATAGGGCCAAACACAGACCTCTGTTATACTCAAAGGAAGAGAATGTATAACGATGATACAAAAACAAAAAATAGTTTTACCGTGGCAGTTCCCCTTAAAGGTATAGTTGGATTTTGTGATTACGATAAAATTATGTCTAGACTTTAAATTAGATTTCAACTGAAAAGTAATAATAATGAAAATAGATTTCTTTTTTGCATTGCTAATGCTTTCGCTGCCCAGAATAAATTTGTTATTGTTGAAATGATTTAGTATATTAGTGAATATACTCCTAATCTAAAGACGGAAGAGATGTTGGATAGAAGACTTAACTCAAAGAAACCGCTAAATGTATCATACCTTAAAAGAAGATGTCAACATGTTAAACTGAACCAAACCGCTTCCATGTGGAATTTATTTGTCCTGGAAGGAAAACCACGATACCTCTGGCTCATTTTAAAGAAACCAGATGGAGATACTGCTACTGATAAGAATAATGCATTGATAATGCCAAGGTGAAACAACTTCGGGTTCTCTGGATGGAACATTTTATCCACGAGACAGATTGGAAAATGATTGGGATAAAAATGATTATGCTGAAGCATACAAGTCTTACCAAAAGGTGTGTGAAAACAATGGTAATAAAGAACACATTTTGGATATGGTTGCGTTTAAAAGCCGACATACAGTCGATGCAATTGAGCTGAGTTCTCAAAAGGAAACTCTAAAATCTAAGAGTGGCTACTTTCCTATACATTGAAAGAGGAGAGAGTGAAGAAGTTGATATATATTGTTTGCTTTGGGAAGAAACATAATTACAGATTAATACAGATAATGGTGTTATGATTAGTCTCACATAATTTTTTGATAAATAAATGAAGAGGAAAATGCCAACTGCGGTATATGTTAATCAAATTAATATTAATAAACTAATATTATGCATACAAAATCAAAAGCCTTGGATGATTAACATTAATACAATTCATAGAAAAGTAACTGTAGAAAGTATCTGTATCAGGTACTAGAACTTTTCAAGTGATTCTTCACAATTGAGAGATGGACCAAAAACGATATTTCATATGATGTTTCAAAATATTGTGTGTGGGTTATGACAAAACTTGGTGGATGAGTTGGTTAGGTGACTAGAGCAAGCCGATTAGATTTTTGTTAAGTTCTGGATGCAAATTAGGCCTATCAGTGGGATACAAAACATAAAGTGTATAGCCTGGGGAGGTATGCGCTCCACCGAGTGCCATTCCACTTCAGCTTGTGTACAGCTTGTTCACTCCTTTTGACTTTCTTCCATTCCCCTTGATCTCACTCTCACTTCTATTCTGCTGGTGGTGTTTTCCCTTGCCATTTAGTTCCCTTTCATTCTGCTCTTGCTTTTCCATTAGCCTCTATCATGTAAATATGTTTGAATTTTTTTTTGGGGGGGGGGAGGGGGATGATTGGCCATGATTTTCTTTTCATTCCCACAGCCCCCCCTCCAACTCACAAATCTCCCTATGTGTAGTGGATCATATATATATAAAGATTTGCATTGATCTGTTTCAAAGTGGTTTCGGAGAAGAAGATTTTATAGGATTTGTTTTTCAATCCAATATGGTTGCCATACCACGTGACCAGCGATATTTTCATGATCAAAATTTAATCCCCATAGCTCGTCGCTGACACACGTAGAGTTTCACGCATCAATCTCTGTGGAGGGTTGAGAGAAGAGGGTTTATAAAGGTTTTTGCCAAAATACAATATGGCTGTGTCAAACCACATCACTAATGACATCATCAATTTAATGCTCTTGACAAATTTATTTGGAAATGACCATCAAAATTTTTTGTATTGATCACATAAAGAATTTGACACATCCATCATCATTAGGACACCGATGACTTCATCGTTATTAAATGTTATTCCCATTGGGTAGTTTCTTACTTGTGCCAAGTTTTTATATTTTTTAGTGCTGTTCTAATTTTTACTGAGTGCTGTTCTAGTTTTTATTGAGTGCTGTTCTAGTTTTTATTGAGTGCTGTTCTAGTTTTTATTGAGTGCTCTTCTAGTTTTTATTGAGTGCTGTTCTAGTTTTTACCTCCACCACTTTAGGTGGACGGAGGTTATGTTTTCAACCCGGTTTGTCTGTGTTCACGTTATTTCAAAAAGTAATGGAGAGATTAGGCCGAGCAAGCCTTGGTAGACAGGTTTGGTGTGTGACAAGGAAGAAATGATGAGATATTGGTGACGATCTGGATTTAGGCTCTCTAATTTTGATTTGTTATTGGTAGAGATCCAGATATGGATCCATATACAGGTACTCTAACTTTTTTTAGTGATTCTTCACGATTGTGAGGTATGGTCAAAAACAATATATCGCATGATATTTCAAAAAGTTGTGAATGAGTTATGACAACATTTGATGGATTACTTGAGTTGCTGACAAGAACAAGGCAATTAGATTTTAGTTCAGGTCTCGATGCAGATCCTGCCTAGCAGGGGCAACAACACATAAATTGTTCAGCCTGGCAGAGATATGCATTCCATCGAGTGTCATTCTGGTATACTTCAGTTTGTTTCATGCGCATTTTAAAAAGCTGTTAATTTAGATTAATAATCCATCCATCCATCGGGACCATACTCTGTGCAGAGCGTTGGCTATTGGACACAATCCTGGACGGGTCGCCACTCCGACACAGTATACCAGCATGCTGGCACTCATTTTGGCCGACCTCGGAAGGATGACAGGCAGAGTCAACTCCACCTGGTATTAATTCAATAAAGTGTGATTTGAACTCAGGATCCTAGGATCCCAAGCCCACCACCCTAACCATCAAGCCAACACCTGGCATAGAATAATTAACACAAGACTTATCACTGATAATTGAATTAATTTATCCCAAAGTATGAATATAATTGGAAAAACCCAAACTCTTGAACACTCCTGTTTATTTACATCAATAATAATTCTTTTTCTTTTCTGCAGTGGAGGAAATACATAGGTACATACATGTTAGACTTGGGTACGCTTGTCAAAATGATGTTAAGAGTATTGAACAAAATCAGAATTTTTTTTTTTACACGTCATGTGTGTTGTATTTACAGGAGAATCTATTGAATCTACAAGGGAGACTGCACCTGCTTTTATGAACGGTGCAGACACATGCCTGCAGAACTCACCAACTGAAACAAGCAAGAGGACTTTTTACACACATGACAAACCGAATGAGGAAATGTTTGCAGAGAATAATTTTCATAAGGCTCACAAAGGAAAAAAAGGTGAACATCCATACAAATGCACAAATTGTGGAAAATCTTTCAATCGGTCATCTTGCCTTAAAATACACATGAGATTTCACAGTGGAGAACGCCCGTATAAATGCACAGTCTGTGAAAAATCTTTTCGTCAGTCATCTACCCTTAGAACGCACATGATAATTCACAATGGTGAACGCCCATGCAAATGCACAGTTTGTGGAAAATCTTTCAAGCAGTCAGCTCACCTAAAAACACACATGAGAATTCACAGTGGAGAACGCCCATACAAATGCACAAATTGTGGAAAATCTTTTAATGAGTCATCCGTCCTTAAAAGACACATGAGAATTCACAACGGTGAACGCCCATACAAATGCACAACTTGTGGAAAATCTTTCAGTCGTTCATCCACTCTTAAAACACATACGAGACTTCATAATGGTGAACGCCCATACAAATGCACAAATTGTGGAAAATCTTTTCATGAGTCATCCATCCTTAAAACACACATGAGAATTCACAATGGCGAATGCCCATACAAATGCACAGGTTGTGGAAAATCTTTTAATCAGTCATCCATCCTTAAAACACACATGAGAATTCACAACGGTGAACGCCCATACACATGCACAACTTGTGGAAAATCTTTCAGTCATTCATCCACTCTTAAAGCACATATGAGACTTCACAATGGAGAACGCCCATACAAATGCACAACTTGTGGAAAATCTTTCAGTCATTCATCCACTCTTAAAACACATACGAGACGTCACAATGGAGAACGCCCATACACATGCACAGGTTGTGGAAAATCTTTCAGTTATTCATCCACTCTAAAAACACATACGAGACTTCACAATGGAGAACACCCATACAAATGCTCAACTTGTGGAAAATCTTTCAGTTATTCATCCACTCTTAAAACACATATGAGACTTCACAATGGAGAACGCCCATACAAATGCACAAATTGTGGAACATCTTTTACTTGGTCATCTAACCTTAAAACGCACATGAGAATTCACAATGCGAGTACCCATACAAATGCACAGGTTGTGGAAAATCTTTCAATCAGTCATCTCACCTAAAATCACACGTTGTAACTCACAATGGTGAACGCCCCTACAAATGCACAAATTGTGCAAAATCTTTCATCGGTCAGCAACCCTGAAAACACGTGAGAATTCACAATGGTGAACGCCCATACAAAATGCAGAAGTTGTGAAAATCCTTCAGTTATTCATCCACCCTTAAAATACACACGAGACTTCACAGTGGAGAACGGCTATAAATTCAGTGTTTGGAAAAATCTTTTAGTCAGTCATCCACCCTTAGAACACACATGATAAGTCACAATTGTGAATGCCTGTGCAAATGCACAGTGTGGTAAATCTTTCAATCCGTCATCTCACCTAAAATCACACTTGAGAATTCACAGTGGTAAATGCCCATACAAATGCACAATTTGTGGAAAATCTTTCAATCATCCATCCACCCTTAAATTACACATTAGAATTCACAATGGTGAACGCCCAAACAAATGCTTAATTTGTGGAAAATCTTGTAGTCAGTTATCCAACCTTAAAAGGCACATGCGAAGACATGATGGAGAACGTTCATCCAAATGCACAGATTGAGGAGAATCATTTATTCATTCATGAAAATTCAAAGGAGATTTGAGAATTCACAAAGGAGAATGTGTGCTCTACAAAATACATACTCTACAAAAAGAAATATCAGCAGATGTACTCTGACAAATGGGAGAATGACAAAAGAACAGGAAGATTTTTTTAAAAAGAGCTTGACAGGACAGGGATTGAAAAGGAAGGCTCTTTGGAATGGCTAAGAAGAGGTCAAATTAATTGGGATGGAGAACGAGTCATCATCAATGCCCAAGGCCAAGGACATTACACTAATGCCTTTAAGAAAATGGTGGGATTGAGTTAATCTGGCAAATGCAGGTTTTGTCGGGAAGAAACAGAAAGTACCAGCCACCTCCTTCCGTCTGGGGTGTAAAAACCTCGTGTCAGAACAGCTGTACACAGAAAGACATGGCAGCATCTGCAGAGTAATCCACTGGCACATCTGTAAACATTTCAACATTCCGGTCAGAGAGCAATAATGGAAACGTAAACCAAATCCAATCCTTGAAAATGAACAAGTAATGCTCACGTGTGACAAGATGATCCCATCAAGTGTGGACATTGAAAACAAAGCATTGCATCCAGACATGGTTCTCAAATACAAAAAGGACAAAACATTATTGGTTATCGAGGTCTCGGTTCCCAAAGACTTCTTACTAAATGCCAAGGAAATGAGGAAAATGACCAAATACCAGGATCTGAAAAATGAGGTCAATCGGATGTGGAAATTGTAGAAAGCTGAAATTGTACCAGTGAAAGCTGTAGCTACAGGAACAATGAAGAAACCCCTCACTGAGCCCTTAAAAATAATTCCTGAGAATATCACCACAAATGAGCTACAAGTGGAGGCTGTCAGAGGTTCAGTGAAGATTTTGAAAATAATCTTTGGAACGAGGCTGTGAGAACAAACCTTCACAGTTTGGTTCATGAATCACGATCCTTCACCAAAAATAGGAGGTGGAGATTTTGAGTTCTGGGAGAACTTCCTCCCACCTCCTGAAATATATGTATGTATGTAGTTTTGACTACATACAAACATATTACATAAATGCCACATGCCATAGATGATAATGATGATTGATACAATTCCACTGAGTGCAATCAGTAACCCCTATAAGCCTGGTGTTGGTTTAGCGGTTCGAGTGGCTGACTTGGGATCCTAGGGTCTTGAGTTTGAGCCCTGTTGGCTGCTGAATTAAAACCGGGTGGGGTTGATTCAGCCTGTCATCCTTCTAAGGTCGGCAAAATGAGTACCAGCCTACTGGTAATAGGGACTGGTAATAGGGACACTGCATCAGCGGCATAGCAGCATTTCACATGCAGGAGTCCCTAACCAATGATGTACCCAGCAGCCATAGGGCTGCACTTGAAAGACAGAGAGTGACCCTGATCAAGAATCCAGCATCCTGTGAGGAAAGCCATGTAGTTGGTAGCACCCAAAGTTTTTTCCCAATAATGGTGAACCTTCTTTAATGGAAGGCACGCTTTTGAACTCCGACTTACCAAGAAGTGAAAAAGGGACACAGATCACTCCAATTTTAAAATATTTTCAACACGATATTGAATTGTCATGAAAATGCCTGTTTGAATAAAGTGACATTTTGGAACCATGGCCACACCGATTTATTTAAATAAGAGGAAAATGTACACAAAAGTCGCAGGATATATCAGTTGGTAGCATGTTCATGATTCAGCACAGGTCTTGGGTTTGATTATTGAAGGAACAAATCTGATAACAGCTGTCACTGATGCACTGCCAGCAAGGAGCGGTGCATTTTGGTGCATGCTGTCACATTTCAATTTAGGTTATGGATGTTAGATATGCCATAAAACTTGGCATTTCATGTGTTGGTAGTCTGGTAACATTGCGTACTTGGGGTGAGCAATGATCCCAACAATGGTGAGTAAATTGACGTTTGGATTGGCATGCAATTGAAATAGTTTCTTCAAGGTGTTTCTCTGGACACTTGCTGGCACTCTGCTCTACTTGCCAAGGTCTGTCTCTGGACACAAGGCCACATTATTTCCTGGCTCACTGATGTTCTCTATGCATGCATTCAGCATTTTCCTTGAAGCATTATTTTTTCGGGCTGGAAGGAGAGCCTGCAGGTGTGCACACTAGCCTCTGAGATGTGTCACCTTTGTTTGAATCTTAGCCCAGCTACAAACTGTAATCCTGGTTTTTCACATGCAGGAGAATTTCATCAATACAGTGGCCTGCAAAAGTATACACCCCCTACCAATAATGTCACGTTCAGATGACTTATGAAGAAACAATTTTTCCAAATGAACTTTTTATTCATAACTGAAGAGATCAAACTAAACATTGTTTTAGTTAAAGGAGGTTACATGTCAGGAATACCTGCAAAAAAACATGTACAGATCAAAATTCATTCTTTTTTCATTCAGCCCCTTAGGTCAGTACTTCGTAGAAGCACCTTTTGTTTCAATGACTGCTATGAATCATCTTGGGTAGATCTCCACCAGATTTTCACAGTGAGATGGTGAAATCTTTGCCAATTGTTCACGTGAAAATCGCTCTAGTCCTGCCAAGCTTGATGGGGATCGTCGATGGACTGCCATCTTCAAATCTCACCGTAAATGTTCAATTGGGTTCAAGTTAGGACTTGGACTGGGCCACTCAAGAATATTTATTTTCTTCTTATATAGCGACTCCAGTGTGGCTTTCCCTTTGTGCTTTGGATCATTGTCCTGCTGTAATGTGAATTTCCTACCCAATTTCAGATTCATGGTTGACTCAAGCAGGTTTTCATCAAGGATACTCCTGCACTTTGCACCATCCATTGTCCCTTCTATTCTGACAAGCTTGCCAGTCCCTGCTGATGAAAAGCAGCCCCATAACATGATGCTGCCACCACCATGCTTCACAGTATGGATGGTGTTGACTGGGTGATGTGCAGTGCTGGGCTTGCACCAGTTGCAAAGCTTTGAGTTTAGACTAAAAAGTTCAATCTTTGTCTCTTCTGCCCACAAAACCTTTCTCCGCATGCCCTCAGTATCATAAAGATGCTTTTTCGCAAACTCCACATGAGGTTTTAGATGCATCTTTTTTCAGTAATGGCTTCTTTCTTGCCACCTGTCCATAGAGGCCAGCTTTGTGAAGGGAACAGGATATTGCTGATTGATAAACACTGACCCCCGTCTGGGAAATAGGACCTTGTAGATCTTTCAAAGTCATTGTTGGATTTACAGTGACATCCAGACCCAGTTTTCTGATTGTCTGGCTGCTGAGTTTGGATGGGCAACCTGATCTGGATAGAGTCTGGGATGTATGATACCTCTTCCACTTCTTAATGCGGGATTTCACTGTACTCAAAGGCATAATAAGTGACAGGGCCGAAAACTTCTTTTAACCCCTTCTCTTCTTTTAACCCTCTCCTGAACGGTGCTTGTCCATCATTTTATGTCTGACTTCTTGAGATAGCTCCTTGGTCTTCATGCTTGCCTTGTTGATTGACAAAGTGAGTTGCACCTTAAAACTCCTTACATAAGTGGGGAGCTTAATTTTTAAGTTAAACCACTGAATACATTCAGGTGAAACCTATTACCCTTATTTTGTAACCTTTCAAACAAATAATTTGCTACTGGAGTGATTTAGGGTTAATTAGGCAAGGGGTTTGAATACTTATGCAACTGAGAATCATCTGATTTTTTTCTGTTAATCAGTTATTCATATTTTATCTGCATTTTTAGCTTTATCACTTTGGAGTAATTTGTGAAGACTCTTTGTTAAGTTTGAGTTGAAAGAATCATGAAACTATAACGACAACCTTCGACGTCACGACGTTGCTTGATCCGTCTCCACCTACATTATTACATCATTATACATACTTGTTCCAAGTTTGATTTAAATGCCTGACCTCAAATTTAAGGTATTAAATAATTCTGGCTGCCAGACCATGCGTCTGATCAGGTTGAAATTTAAAACATATATTCCATGTGTCTACTCAATCATAACTGTGATGTTTCACATCGATTGATGAGGTGGTTCAAGGGAAAGATTTTTTTCAAAGAATTTCGTTCAAACCAATATGGCTGGAGTGATTTCGTGAACACCCTGGTAACTGCTCTTGATGATTGAGAAGGCTAAAAAAGGAGGAATTTCACAAGTTTGTTCAAATAGATATGTGAAGGCAAATAATAAATCCAATCACCTATTAATTATTTGTGAACACCCTGGTATCCCCAAGGCTTGGGGAACATGTACATGAAGTTTCCCCTCGATCTGTCAAGCCGTTCTGCAGAAGAAGATTTTAATATGCTTATTCTTCAAAAAAGTAATAGCTGCCAAACCATGTGAACTATGACATCATAGACAAAGAACTTTTGGTTCCTCATGGATAGGTGATCATACCTGTAAAGTTTCGCCTCGATCTGTTCAGCTGTTATGGAGAAGATTTTTGAAGGTTTTATGTGAAAAAGAACATGACTGCCAAACCACGTGACTGATGACATCATCAATTTTTTGCCAGTTATATTTTAGCCCTAGAAGTAGTAGGACTTTGGGGCTTCTGGTGCACCTCAAAAATTTGCATGTAAGTGAATGTGGGAAAAGGGAAAAACTTATTGACTGACACCAAAATCCTCCCAATTTCCCTTGTTCTACCTCCATTAGACCCCACTTTCAAGACTTTTATTCCCCAAAGTCCCTCAAGATCTTCTTCCCCTTTTTCAGGGGTTCCGAGGCACTTACAAAAACTTGCATGGCTCCAACAAATATTTGTTCATGGTTACTTGTCACCGCCAAGTATACCAGTAAAAAAAAGGCAGCGGTAGCCCGTTGAAACCCCCCAACAACCCCTATTTTATTCTTACACTTTATATATATATATATATATATATATATATATATATATATATATATATCCGTAAGGGAGGCTGTCAATCCTATTTTCTAAAATAAACCTCTTATCATCAAAAGCCCTCAATGCTTTATTATTTACCTCCTCTGTATATAAATGATGTTTATAACTTCTTATTATATTCCTTTTTCCATACTCTTCTTTCTTTAAGACTAAACAGTTGTTATAATCTTCAAAATTTATTGTTTCTTTGATTACATTTTTCTTTACCCCGTTTAACTTTTTATTACTCTTTTCAATTTTATTATCAACATATTTATAGGCATAAGCCTTTGCTCTCAATCCCACAAACTCACTCATTTTCTTTCCACCCAACTCATCTTTAAACTCTCCAATCACCTTTTTATTCTTTGTCAATAATAGTTTTTTAATCTGTTTTATAATTGCTTGAATCATAAATACCTACATCTTGAGACATATCAGTTGTGTCGAAAGAGAGGGTTTGATGCAGTAGTGTGTCCCATTTCTCAGTCACAATATTCGCTCCCTTACGCTCACTCATATTTCTCCATTTCAAACTGGAACACATGATTCTGCATCAAACACCTCCCTTTGGACACTACTCCCCTGCTGGGGGCTGGGCTTCGCCTCCCTTTCATATAATCATTTCTTTAATCAAATTGAGTAGTCATATAGAGATCCTACAAATATTTGTGTTTTATTTTCACGAATAACTTAATTTATTAATCAATTAAAAATAATGCAGCAGTAACCCCTTAAAACCACCAACCACATTTTTTATTAATACTTATACTTTAAACCCATAAGGTAATGTATT
>CM068968.1:8208879-8221310 GCA_035128595.1 Eptatretus atami
TCCCCGAGTCCCTGTCACAATCTACTATAGGTATATATATATATAATTCCATTATATATATAGATAATAATATTCGGTCGCAAGGCCGACTTGATATAGGCATATATATAAACTATATATAAATTCAGTATATAAATTCATATATTATTTACATATACATACTACATTATAATTAACCTGGTGTGGCGGCAGTGGTTAGGGAGCGAGCTTGTGACACAAAAGGTCACTGAGTCATACGCCGTTCGTGCCACCTGAATTACAAATATACTAAATAGATATTATATATAATCGCACCTGATATTATCAATTATATATTAAATATTTACAACTGCATATATACTTGTACTATCAATATATGTGTATGTTATAAACTTATTAATCATCGCACGTGTATATACCTTGCTCGTATACAGATAATAATACATAGTCTCCGCAACATACATAGTTACAGTAGGGTACTATATTAGCTGGTGCTTGGCTTGCAGTGGTTAAGCCGTCGCCTTGGGACCTCCTATATATAGGCGGTCCTGACGATTACAAGTCCGTTTGTCCATGACGATATATATAAACCCAGGATACTATCAATAATATAATATTAATCATCTATCGTAATATATCTGTACCATTAATAAGGTCTAGATCTTGCTATATATGGATAATGTCATTAATCACACAATATATATATATATACATACATATACATATATATTGTTGCAGAAATGGCCTTAGTGTGTTATTAATATAGGATTAGCCCAGATTCCCCTTAAATGCATGTTTAGTCAGGTTGTTCGGTAATTGGACGTTTACATGTGTGTCGGGAGGTGTAGCCGGCTGTTCATTTATCATACAGTGGTGGTGCCGAGAGGTGGTTTTTTCTTCTCTTTTCCTTCCCCTCTCCGACACTAGCCCCGCCCAGCGCTTCTGAGAGTGTGACAGCCGATTGTGAGGCAGCTGCAATCTCGAGCGATGGACCAATCACGGGTCACCCGGGGGAGGGTCCTGAAGAGCGAGCCCAAGAAAGGCAAGGAAGGGACTGCATGAGGTCAGTCTATGATCGGTTGGATGAGAAACTGCTAGTGAGATCTGGAATCGGCTTCATGAGAGCGAGCCCCAAGAAAAGGCAAGGAAGGGACTGCGTGAAGTTCTGTCTGTGATCGGCTGGATGAGAACTGCTCGTGAGAGTCTGGAATCGGCTTCGTGAGAGCAACGCCCCAAGAAAGGCAAGGAGGGGACGGCATGAGGTCTGTCTGCCATCGCTGGATGAGAAACGGCTAGTGGGAGTCGCGATCTGCTGTGTCAGGGACGGTTTTGTCTGTCATGCGATCTGCTTCCTTGAAAGAGGCAGGAGGAACTGGCATGAGGGGAGTCGCGATCGACTTTTATGAGGAGGCCTCGACAGGTTCATCTGCAGTCCAGTGACGGAGCCCTTGACTGTCCCTACTCACGGACACGCTTTGTATCTCGTCGATCCGCCTGCGGAGCCCAACACCCCGATTTGGCCTGATCTGGTGAGCAGGCCAGGCCTGGATTGTATGCTGGACCTTGTGAAAAGCCAGCTGGAGCACACCGTGGACCGCTCTTGTGCCGCCAACCTTACGGGGCTGAACGCGCTGAGGCTGCGTGCGTGGGCGGTGCGACAAAAGGACGACGCCGCCATTTTGCCACGCGGCGTGTTTGAGCTTGGGCACTCGAATCCGTTGACATCGCTAGTCACGAGCCGCATTCGTGCCTTTGCACTTTTTCCTCTCATCCATGAGGCATCACCAAGTACTCTGTGTCTTGTCTGCATGTCTGTCTGCATGTTGTCTTAGGTTTATCTCGCTAGGGTTCCTTCGAAAACCCGTAGCTCTCTAGTTAAGAGCGGTTATAGATGATTTATAACATTGTCGTGAATGTTTTGCTTGTGTTGTGTTCCCGATGTGTCCCCAATAAATCTGGCTGATTCATATGAAAGTTGCCGCGATTGAGTCTATTCGTGCCGTGCTGAACAATTCGCTTCGATTTTGTATATAAAACCCAAACAGGTACGGACTGGGCAAGACTTGCGCTCGGTCTCTGTCAATCCAGTCTGTAGCCGGGGTCTATTTCCCAGCTGGCAAGGCACAGGTGTATTTTGGTATCGTGATTGAGGTGCGTAGCCCGAGGCCTGTGCCGAGCCAACGGGTTTAACCCCGGAGACGGCGGTGCTGTTAAGTGACGCCGAATCTTCAACATTTGCTGTCAAGAGTGGGGTGCGAATCCCACCAACCGAATCCTTAACAATATATAACTATATATTTTATACATACATACATATATATATATAATATATATATATACAATATATACATAACAAAACATATATAAATTATATTAATACATAGTCATAGATACATATATATTGTTTCCGGAAATGGCCCTTATTGGACTACGAAATATAGGATTAGCTCAGATCCCCCATTAAATGCATGTTTAGCTCGGTTGTGTGGTAAAGATGGACATTACATGTGTGTCGGGAGGTGTAGGATGCATGTTTTTATGGTTCGTACAGTGGTGGTGTGCCAAAGGCTCCCTCTTCTTCCTCCCCTCTACGGACGATAGGCCCCGCCCAGTCGGCTGGGAGGGTGTGACCAAAGGGAGGAGGTGGAGCAAAGGGGAGGAGCTTGTCGGTTTTCGAAAAGGGGGAGGAGCGAGTGGTTCGAAGCGAGCGAACGTAAAAAAAACTGTAAAAGAGAAAAAGGGTTCAGTTTTGGAAATAGTCGCTGAGGAAGGTGTGCTCGTGTGTCAAAGGAGAAAACGACAGAGAAACGAAGGCGTTCTCGTGTGTCGAAGGAGCGAAACGAGAGAGCAAGCAAAGACCTCATGAACAACTTAAGTTTGGCAGTTTGGAAAACTGCAGTCGGTTCAGAGGGTGCTCGTGTTTTCGAAGCGAGCGAACGTAAGAGAGGCTGCCTGTACGTGGAGTCGGCCTTTTGTGGGGCAGTGAGAGAGGCGGCCTGCACGGAGAAACTGAGAGGACGGAGTTGGGAAGTCGGGTTTCGAGGCGGGAAGGCAGGAGAGGAACCGACGGAGCCTCTGACAGTCCCTGCTCACACCAACGGCTCGACACGTTTGCCGATCCGCTTGCCGGAGCCCGGCACCTCGATTTGGGCCTTGTCTGGTGAACGGGCCAGGCCTGGATTTGTATGCTGGACCGTGAGAGAGATCAGCTGAAGCCTATCGTCGACCTTACGCGGGGTCAGAGCGCACGGAGACCGCGTGCGGTGCGAAGGGAGCAAGAGTACGACGCCTCCATTTCGCCACGCGGCGCGTTCGAGCGGGAGCTCAAATCCGTGGACATCTGCCTGTTGCGAGCGACATTCGTGCTTTTGACACTGTCCTCTCGTCCATGAGACATCACCAAGTACTGTCTTGTCTTGCATGCATGCTGTCTGTCTATCTGTCTTTGTCTGCACGTTGTTTAAGGCATATTTCGGTAGCGACCCCCTCGAAACCTGTAGGTCGTGGTTCCCTAGTTAAGAACGGGTTGAGGATTGTTATTAAAAACATTGCCGTGAATTTTGCTTATGTTGTGATCCCCGATGTTCCCCAATAAATCTGGTTAATTCGTATGAAGTTGCCGCTATGGATTCATTCGTGTCGCGTCGAGGAACGATCCATTCGATTGGCATATAAAACCAAAATGGTTACAGACTGGCAGAAAACGCATGGCATCTGACAAAACAAGTCTGTAACCAGGGGTTCTATTTCCCCAACTGGCAAGGTACAAGGATTACGTTGGTATCGCGATTGAAGGCGCGTGACCCGAGGCCTGTGCTGAGCCAGCCGGTGTTATAGATCCCGGAGACGGCCGGAGTGGGTTGAGAGTCCCTCCGTCGCTGAATCCTTAACAATATATATATACATATACATACATATACGTATACATACATATACACACATATATATATATATACATGCATTTAATTTTGTATATTTATTTGTTTGTTTGTATGTACTTCAAAAACTAAATTACTGCTGAACTAAATCCAACCTAATTTTGCATATTGCCTAAGGGTACCACAAGTATGGTTTCTGGCTGGGTAGCACATTTGGGGGAGGGGGTTCAAGGGAAGACCCCAATTCTCTCGAAGCAAATGTGTATCGTACAGTATCTCCGGTGGTAGCTGGTATTAAAAGTCATCTTCTTCTGTAAAGAAAGTTAAAAACATTCGAGTGATGTTGAAATCTGAGTGAGAATCATTCGAAATTTTCAAAATGCTTCATTTCATGCAATTTAAATGGAGGTTAAAACCAAAGCAAACAACAGGGGTGTGTTCAGTTACCCATCAGCCAGTTAGTGCTTGCCATGCCAGCTGTTGATAATCAACAGTTTTGAATGATGTGCTTGCTTGAGTGCTTAAGCTGCTTGGAAAGCACTCTGCAATAAACTCAAGAACTGAACACACACACCCCTGAGCTTCACAGCGAAGCGGAATTGAATTTTTTTCGACCACCAAATATAAGCAGCAAGGATGGCTGATGAAGAGGGTGGCAGAGATATGCACACACCTCAAAGCTGTCTCGCCTGTGTTTTAATCTTGACAACTATAATCTGGCATCCCAATATTTCACAGGCAGGGAGATTCATCAATGTTTGTGCTGTCCCTCAGATGGACATTAAACTGGGAGTCCCGTCTGCTGGTGTTAGTTGGTGGATGGTAAAGATCCTGTTAAACGTATCCTTCGCAAAGAGTAGGCAAGCTATTGTCGGCACCCTGGCCAAATTACAAATTCCTGCCCGATCCTTCGTCAAACATCAGGCCTGACCAGCCAGTTCATGAAAGACTTGAGTCAAACTCTCCCCCCCCCCCCCCCCCCACCGGCCAACCCCGCAAGGTGGGAATTGTGGCAATTATGAAGAAGAAGAAGAAGAAGAAAAATAAGAAAGAGAAGAAGAAGAAGAAGAAGAAGAATAGGTTGCCAGACGAAGGTGATGTGAGCTGACTTCCAAGCAGATAGAATATGTCCCTGGACAAATAATCGGTTGAAAATCCGTCAGCAAGGCGACGGGTAAAAATGCCTGGTATATCATATTTTCAAGTGTTTGTGTGTTTGTTTGCACGTTTGTGGATTACTCTTTCATAGCCAAACTGTAGCACCTTGAGGCCCAAAATTTGGGATGTTCATAGGCCTACTTCAGAATCTGGGTAAGCTACTACACGCTGGCCTTGAAGTCCGTTTTGAAGCCAGCAAAGGCCGCCATAAAGTGTATACCATGAAACACCGATGTTTGCAGATTTGACATTCTTGAATCTTGCGTATTCGCGGTTTATAAAATGTGACCTGCTTCTCCTTTGGCAGCCCCTGTGCTTCAGCTATTCGTGGTTTTTGCGAGTACATAAACCATCTCCACCAGTGGCACGCATAAAGCAGCTCAAAAACCATCTCCCACCAGCCGTGCATAAAGCATCTCTACGCATGCATAAACTACCTCCAGCCACGTATAAACTACCTCCAGCCACGCATAAACCATCTTCCACCAGCCGTGTGCTTAAAGCAGCTCTAAAACCATCTCCCACCAGCCATGCATAAAGCATCTCTAAGCACGCGTAAACTACCTCCAGCCACGCATAAACCATCTCCCACCAGCCGTGTACTTAAAGCAGCTCTAAAACCATAATGGGGTGCTGCAGGATATGAGGGAATTTGCTGACACGTTGCAAGATGCTCACCCAGTGATGGAGTGGTACCTCCAGTGATGGAGTAGACCCAGTGATGGAGTGGAACCGGATATAGTACTAATGTTCAAGAGAATGGAGTGATGGAGCGGTACCTTCGGTTCTTCAGAGGTGTTCACTGGATACTTCATTGGTACCAATTCATCATCAACATCATCATCATCATCATGAGAACGAGTGTGCATGAAAGCACAAATGTGTAAATTTTAATATAAAGCAAAAATATACCAACAGATATACACTGACAACTGGGAGAACGACAAAGACCAGGGAGGTACAAAAAACAACGACAGACTGGGCATAAACAAATAAGGCTCATTGGAATGGCTAAGAAGAAGTCAGCTGAAGTGGGATGGAGAATGAATCATTATAAATGCCAAGACAAGGAACACTACATGAATGGCATAAAGAAAATGGCATGACTGAATCGATCGGAAAAGTGGAGATTTTGCAAGGTAGAAACAGAAAGCACGAACAATATCTTATTGGGATTTTTGAAAATTTGATTTTTGAACATTTTGAATTTTTTGATTGATGATTTTTTGATTTTTGAAAATTTTGAAAAATTGATGTCAAAATATGCATTTTGGGGGTGAACCTGCCCATATTGTAACAAAAAAAAAACTATGCAAATGAAAGTGATATTTGGGGAAGATTTTTTTAAATTTCACCTGAACATTCATTACTGGAGCCTGGTGTTGGCTTAACGGTTAGGTGGGCTGGCTTAAGATCTTAGGGTCTTCGGTTCGAGCCCCTCTCCTGCTGTTAAATTAACACCAGGTGGGTTGATTCAGTCAGTCATCCTTCCGAGGTTCGCAAAATGAGTAACAGGGGGCACTGGATCAACGGGTACTGCATCAGCGTTGGCTAGCAGTCAGAGTCGTAAACGTATAAGTGACGGGAATACGTCTGAAAGGAGTAAAAATGGCACAAGGGAATGATAAGTTGCCGAGGCACATAGCTGAATAGTCCTCTGGAACACAGTAGGGCTGAAGGCAGGAATGTTGATGAAGGATCCAAGAAGATATCAAATCTGGACTCTTAAGACAAACTTCACCAATCCGCATTAGGCAACACCAGACGTGCAAGGTACCACAAAGGCAAAGAAGAGCTCTTTACACACGAGCCACACGAAGGTACCAATATCAAGGGTAGAATCGTTCCCAGCGAAACTCCACAATAAGGGTTGCCCTTTTCAATGCAACAACAGGCACAGACGATCTCTGTAGAGTGAAGTTCTTCTGATAGACACCAACAAATGGCGGTCGTTCACGCCAAAAATGCCAAGCAAGCGGATCTTTAGCGTGGAAAGACAATTTCCTCCATCTTCTTAGAAACTCAATCTTTCCATATTTTCATTCCAATCACAAACTAATACTACACCATTAATAACACAAAAGAAAATGTTAACAAACACTCGTGGGGTAAACAAATATAATGCCATTACGTGATAACCAGTACAGACAAATCTGTTGGCGAGGAAAGGCGGATACTCAACACCGACGTACATACATGGTCTCCTAATCACGGTAAGGTGCTTGCAAGCTTTTGTACTCGGCTAACTTCTACAAAAACAGCTCATAACTAGAGGGGAGGACTCGGTAGAGTGCAAAACCTCCGCCGCCAATACTGCTGGGTCACTTAAGTGAACCTGATATCCTATTCATTGTAGGTCAAAACGGATCAGACTCTACTGAACCACGATTGAATAAACTAAACTACATCGACGCGCATGTAGAAATGCCAAAAAATAAAATCGAAATTTTTTGAAAAAAAAGGTGCAAAATTTCTTTTTTTTCTCTCTGACAAATTTTTTTTTGGGGGGGGGGGGGTTGGAAATCACTTAAAACATGTAGAAATGCAAAAAAAAAATTCAAATATTTTTCAAATAAAATCGAAATTTTTTTGAAAAAAAGTTGCAAAATTGTGGTTTTTTTTTTCTCTAACAAATTTTTTTTTGGTTGGAAATCACTTAAAACATGTTGAAATGCAAAAACAAAAATTGAAATATTTTTCAAATGGCCACCATGGCGGCCATATTGGACTTTGGACCAAGTCCAAAATCTAATGGCATGATCCTTGGACCATACCTAATCCCCCACCAAGTTTCGTCGAAATCCGTCCAGGAGTTTTTCCGTAATACTGTTCACAAACAAACAGACAGGGGTGACAACAGTAACCTCCGTCCATCTTCGATGGCGGAGGTTAATAAAACTATCTATCTATAATTCCAGCAGTGTGTGTGTGTGTGTGTGTGTTGTGTGTGTGTGTGTGTGTGTGTGTGTGTGTGTGTGTTCCGCTGTTTCTCGACAACCACTGGTCCGATCTAATTGAAACTTGCCAGATATATGCTGCTGGGGACCTGAGGATGTGCCTTTTCAAGGTTTGATATTAATCGGACAAGTGCCTCCCAAGTTATGGCCATTTATTTACCAACCAATGACAAGACACGTTGTTGCGTGGGCGTGGCCGATGGAGGAAGGGAACCTCAGCCGCGCTCCCCATTACGGGTTACAACGTACGGGCTTCCGGAGAGTGATGACTTCGTGTATTCTAATAATTTCTCGATTTCTTATTTTTTCTCTCTCTTCTCTTCTCTTTTTGTTTTTCCTTGCGCCGACATTGCGAAAAGGCAAAATACGTTGGCGCTAATTGAATAATTGGCCATTAAACTAAATTGCGAATAATCGTAACTGCGATATGCGAACTTCCGGGCCACGCACGTACGGGTACGCGAGAGCGAAGAAACGCCTGGTGTTGTTGTTTCTTGCTCGCGGTTTGAATATTTATTTATTATTATTATTATTATTATTATTTTATTTTTTACGGGCACGTACTAGTGGGAGTAATTCACATAATCATGGTCATGATGCGTTATTGCATTAGCATTTCACCCCATGCGGATGAAATGGGTTAATAAATGAATCAGCATATCGGAATAGCACCTCAATTCCCTACAATTGTGGCATGCCTTTCTGATGACACATACGGAAATCTCCGTATGGGTCTTTACAAAAATACGGATTTCTGTAAAATACGAAGGAGTTTCACCCATGCAACAGAGTTTGTGGAGTAATCCACTGGCATATCTTCATAAAGTTTGATATCCCAGTTCCAGAAAACTCATGGAAACACACAGCTAAAGCAATCATTCAAAACAAGGAAGTCACGTTCACGTACAACCTCATGAATCCCAACGAGCGTCAACATAGAAAAGAAAGCGTTGTGACCGGATATAGTACTAAGGTACAAAAAAAGAGGCATTGATAATTCAGGTATCAGTACCCAGCGATTTTGGCCAAAGCAATGCAGAAATCAATGAAATGACTGAATACCAAGACCTCAAGAATGAAGTGAAAAGATCCTGGAAGCTGAAGAATGCTGAAATTGTACCAGTGTTAGTGGGAGCAGCGAGAATGATAAAAAGAAATTCACGGAGATCTTGTAAAACATCCCTGGGAATATTACATATAACAAACTACAGTTGGGAGCTGTACAACTCGGTGACGATCCTAAAAAGAGCTCTCGGAACAAAACTTTGAAAACAAGAAAATTTCACAACTTGGCCCTTGAAACGTGTTCTCTTACTCAAACGGAGGTGCATACTTTGAGATGTGGGAAGTCTCTGTTCCATCTAAAACACACCCACGTCTTTCATGCACACACACATATATTTAAAAATATATGATTACGGCGTGTGAAATTCACAATACACCATAAAGGGTCCTTAGATCAGTTATGACGATAAGTAATTGTGTAGTTAGATTTCCCCACCGTTGTTTAGAGGAATTTCCGTGTTCACAGGGCTGTGATCCTTTGAGTTAGCCCTTTTCTTTTCTCTATCGTTATTTGACCATAATCCCTCCAGCAACAACCAATCGCCACCAACACACCACCAACAACGCCCCCGAACAACTACACAAACCGCCACTATCTTCACCATCCACAACCCCACCCACAAACATCGCCTCACCCCCATTCTCAAACGACGCCCGCCAACAACCAAACCACCACAGCAAACCCCCACCACCTTCGCCTTTCTCCCTCCACAACCATCAACCACACCACCTGTCAACACCGAACGTCTCATGCTATCAAAGCCCGTCGATGATTGCTACCAAACGCGTCGTGCCACGAGTGCACATGGATCCTTTCGGGAGAGAAAAACGGATCAGGAGAGGTTCACGCGCCCCTTTCCGTCCATCCAATGACTGAGCATCGGGTGGCATAGCCCCGCCTCCGAACCCGCTGTGATCCAGAAATTTACATATACGCCCCACCTCCGGGCTATATAAGAGCGAACGCGGCCGGCTCGAGGTCAGTCGTGGAAGTCGGAGAAGTCGGCAGTGGAGGATATACGGGACGGACGGTGGAAAGGAAGAAGCTCGAAGCAGGCAGTGCAGAGGGCCGATCGACGAACAGGGGACGGAGCTCGGAGTGAGGCGAGGGCGAGTTGCGGAGTGGAGCAGGGACCGGAGGAGGGCTCGAGGCGAGAGTTCACCGGAGTCAGTGCGGTCCCGAGGCCCCGTTAGGGGGGACCCAGCGTCAGCCATTCCCCTCTCCCCATCCCGAGGCACAACAACCCTTCGCCATCCCGGGCATCAACAATTCCCCCATCCGCGCTGAGATAGCGCCGGTAACCCAGTCCGTTCCCCACCCAAACGCCAGCATTACAGTCAACTAGGTGATTTCTCTTTCCCAGTGCATCTCCTGCTGTTAAGACCAGATGTAATACCGCCCCAGAAGAAACACCTTGTCGCGTGCGCTGGAGCTCGTGCCACCTCGGATGGGAGCTCCCCTCCCTGAGTCCCACGCCTAAGGGCACGGATGAGTTCAGGCACGTCTTACGCTGACATTGCGGGCCTTTGCCCCCATCGCGCCACGAGACTGGGACTGTCCAAGCCCGGGTTACAGACCCTACTTCGGGTTCGTTTCGTGGACCTCCGCAGTCTTCCTTCCATTGAATACGTATCTCCGCTCTACCAAGTTCCCACTACCGCGATCGTCATTTCTAGGTCCTTCTACTGGACCTGTTACTGTCCCTCCTAATAGCCTAATGAGGGTGGCTTTTGTTTTCTTTGCTGTTTTTCGTATGCTAAAATGTACCTGTTCGAAATGCGCTCAGTCTTGTAAGAAACTGCATGCCATAAGCTTGTCGCTGAGAATAATTGGCCCCTTTTTACAATCTTCCCGTGAATTTGTATTTACCGCTTCTGCCTTGTTGGCTTTCCATGCTTTGACTGTTATACGTGCATTCTTACTGTATGGCTGTGAATACGTGCTTGCCTTGTCTGTGTGTGTGTGGAATAAAAGTGCTTGTTAAATTGTGACCCGTTTCATTGCGTCCTTTCCTTCGTTTGAAAGTTCCATCTTGCATCAAGGAAGGGATTGGTAGTGGGTTTAGACACCCAGTAAGTAATCTGAACCGTCGAGGTCGGCAGATAACTCCGCCTCGGTTTATCCCCTTAGCGCGGAACGAGCCGCTTAAGTGGGTTCGTGTCCAGAAGCCGACCTGCGGCGTGTACAGCCTCCTCGGTACGCTACCCCGCGCCGGTACTTAGGATATCGACATTCGGCGATTCACCCTATTTCTGCGGTAGAATGCGGACTGGGTTGTGGTAGGTTAAACCCCCACCCGTGACTGGCTCCTGCAGTAGTTCCAGGAGGGTCAGACTGGAATTGTCGTCGGCGTGGGCGCACGCGCTGCTTATTAGAGTTACCGGCCGATTGCACGCCGGCGGACCGAAATTCATAACAAATATATATATATATATGATACATACATACACACACACACACACAAACACGAATGTGGATACTTTGAGACCTGGGATTGCTCCATTTCACCTTCTGTAACCCGCAAATGGAGATGATAACCAACGCGCACGCACACACAAATGCAAACAAACAAGAAAAATACTTCGTGCAGTGCACGATACTTGCAAAATCCACCGCCCTCTCCGAAGGTTTCCATGGATACATCAAATTGTCCATTTCATTAAGATTAAAATTGACAATCTTCATCAAAGCTCAGGTCAATCAGATGGAAATTGATTCTTTTTCAGATTGAAAATGATGATTTTAGAAGTTGAGTTGACCTTTGACCTCAAAAATAGCTGATTTCCAAATTCAGCGATGCACTATGCAATTGCTGCTTAATTTTCTGGTTAATCGGATGAAAAAAATGATTTTAGAAATCGGACCTCAAGATGACCTTTGACCTCAAAATCAATAGGCTTCTCAGTTGAGACTACCTCTACAACTTCGTAAAGTTTCATGACAATCAGTTTAGAATTGTGACCTGTCGGCGATTGACTGAGACAGACAGACAGACAAACAGATAGAATAACAAGAAGAAGACGTGCAGAGCACGATACTTGCAAAATCCATGAAACAAATTTAACCTCAAAAATAAATGGTGGTTGAATTCAATGACCAAATATGCAACTACTCTTCAAAGTTCAAGTGAATCAGATGAAAATTGACAATTTTAGAAATTTTGCCTACATTTACCTTTTGGCTTATGTGGACCTCCCAAATACTTGGTTGGTTGAATTCAGTGACTGAAATATAAATCCTCTTCAAATTTCAACTTAATCGGATGAAAATTGAGGATTTCAGAAATACCACCTTAGTTGTTTACCATGGGCCTATGTTGACCTTTTGGTCGATGTTGACTTTAACAATAATTGGTTGGATGAATTCAGTGACCTGAAATAAAATCCTCTTCAA
>CM068968.1:8224406-8258010 GCA_035128595.1 Eptatretus atami
TTCCTTCTTTCCTCTTGGTTGCTTGCTTCCTTCATTCCTTGTGTCCAAATGTGACCCCCTTCTATCAATTTGTTGCCTTTTTCTCTTTGTCACCTCACTATCCATGAGCCAAGATCACACATAAACATGCAAAATAAATCAATAAAAAGGGTGCAATTAAAGCTCAATCAGAATTAATGATTATACAAATTGAGAATAACTGGATAAAACAAGATATATTATTGTTGGTTAAAATATTTCACTTTCGGAGAAAATGAATGTTTGAGAAATTGAGCTACCATTGTAGCTATTTCTTAAAGCACTGATGTCAAAGCGTAGAGTTTTTTTTTCCTAAACACGAGAGTTCATCATCAAACTGTCCGAATCAAAATGTGTCGGCATTGACAGAAACCTTCATGGGGATGGCTCTTGAAGAAAGAAACTTCAGCGTCATTTGATTTTGGTCGATCCAGGTGGACATCAACGTCATGCTCAGTTTTCACTTCCACTTTCACAAATAAATCTGGAAAAAAAAAAGTAACGTTTATTAAATGCAGACACTCTTGTGTCAGATGAATTCACTGGTTCCATACCCTTAAAATAGCTATTTAAATATTGCATTAAAATCATTTATTTTAGGTTTTCCTTGAAGAGAGAAAATAAAACATTTCCCCCACAGGAATAGCATTGTGTCGAGTCATTACAATAACAAAGCATTACGTTCTGTTCACATTGCCTCAATGTTAAGAGATGCTTCCGACCAGACCACAACCTCAGTGGGAATTTCACTACCACCCAAAATTACAACCAACAAAATAGAGAAGGCAAAAAAATGTTTTCTCCCCAACTGGCATTATTTGCTAAGTTACATCCAGTTCGCATTCAACTGTGACTTGTTCTTTTTTTGGTCTCTGATGTCAACCCTCGTGGAAAACAAAATGACAGAGTGTGGCACATTAACAGATTGACACATGTAGGGACAGATTGACACAATGAATACGCCAAAACTATGACACATGGCCGGATGATAAGGGCAGTGGAAAGGAGCAAAAGAGTCTGCAAGAGGAGTGAAGGAGTAAAGATCGAGGAGACACACAACAGTTAATAATGGTGCCAAACATAAAACAATGGCCAAAACTAATTGTGCCAAAAAGCTGATAAAGGTTATGGCATTGTGAAAATCTAGTTGTTAGATATGTTGGCAAGAGGTGAAAGTGCGGCATCTACGGGCCGCCATTACGGGATCAATGAATTGACTGTGTGGCAAATCTGAGTCAAATATCCATGCCAGCAAAGCGCAAAAGTGTCAGTTCAGTCCCGTGATCCTCTTATTTAAAGGATGAAAAAAATCACTCAATGTTTGGATTGTGGATCAAACAGAAAATAAACCAATGTCACCCGCAGGGTGACCCGTATCTTGCCAAAAGTGACCACGTGTGACTTCTTTAAGGTCACACTGAGGAACAGAGCTGCTATCCACCAGGACGACTCCTTGAGGAATATCTGCCTACGAGAGATTCCGAAGAAATCGTTCTACAGAGTAACCATGAAAAATATGTGTTTGCCTCATAACGTCACCAAATACTCATAATTCTCAAGCTTGACATATCTAGAAAGCACTCATCGAGGTGTTCAATTTGAAGGTACTACACGATATGGTTCCTAAAACTTGAAAATTTGACCTTGGGTAAATATGTTTGACCTCAGCGCTAACCATGAAGGTCAAGGCCAATCGCCACCAAAAACTAATCAGCTGAGCGCCAGACCATATACTACATTCCCATAAAGTTTGGAGACAATCGATTAAAATTACTCAAAAAATAAGGGTTTCGGCGACTCCCCTGATTTGCGACAAAGTGACCTTGACCTTTGACCTTCACAAATTTTATGCGCTGAAAGGGACCTCTATAGGCCTCTGATATGCGAAGTTCAAAAATTTCCAATGATAACTGTGCTCTGCAGAGTGATTTATACGTGATTACAGACAAAAAAACAAACAAAAAAAACATATGAAGGTCAAGGCCAATCGCCACCAAAAATTAATCAGCTGAGCGCCAAGACCATGAACTATATCCCATGAAGTTTGAAGACATCCGATCAAAATTACTCAAAAAATAAGGTTTCGTCGACTCCCCTGATTTGCGACAGTGACCTTGACCTTTGACCTTCAAAATTGTGCGCTGAAAGGGACCTCCATAGCCTCTAATATGCGAAGTTACAAAAATTTCCAATGATAACTGTGCTCTGCAGAATTTTTTATACGTGATTAGAAGACAAAAAAATAAAAATAAAAAAATAAAAAAAAACATACAGCCACTAACATATCTTGCAAAAACTTCGTTTTGGCAAGATAAAAATGCCTTTGAGTGGACCTGTGATATGGAAGAAATGATTGCAGATTTACCCTTTCGAGAGGACAGGTGAAAGGGGAAAAATCATTGCAGATTTACCAACAATTTCACGAGGCACCTGGGACCGAGCTAATCCAACAGCCATCGCAAGTTCCACATCCACATCTTTCTAACCTCAACCCTACCCCCTATAGCAGCATCGTCATCATCATCATCTCTGAGCAGTCTTGTTTTCAATTTACGGCAGAGTACAGGACGATTGAGTCCGTAATATGTTTACCCTCACCCACCTCGCTGTTTTGGAATAAATTTGAAAGGTAAAACTCGTGTTTTTGTTTATTTTACACTGTATTTCCATGTTTATTTCAATGTTAACATGCTTTATATACATTTCACATGTTTATTTCAATTGTGATGAGTTTATTTCTGGCTGCCGTCGATCTTCCTAGTTATTTCCTCGAATCCCAGCAACCGAACCCCCCTTTTACCATTGACCTTTGGTTTCCACGGTCATGGTTTTAACTATCATGGCATTTTCCAGTACCCAAACGCATGATATTTGAGTGTTTCCTTTCCCACCAAAAATGTGGGCCCTGGAAACAGTTCAATAACTTTAACCTTATCCAATCAAACAACAAAATATGTAGATCATATTACTCACTCATCGTCAATACAACACTGAAATTTTCAGTTGTCTACAAATAAATTTGACAATTTTACAATGAAATTACTGATGACGTCGATGTTTGATGATCAGCTCCAAATGGCCTCCATTTTTCTCAATGCAGAGGGCCACACATCGAGCAAAGTTATTGATAACTTGTATGCACTGTTATCAGAATTATCTTCAAGCTTTCTTTGCTGATGTTGAGCTCTTGACAGCGGTGCCAAAGACATTTTTTGTGACTGTAGGTGACCGAGGAAGAGCAGCAACATTCTCGGGTGACCTTCCAGATTTTGGTCGGCCAGAGTGGCCTCCTCCGTTTGGGGAATTCATATTCAAGATTGTGCCATGCTGTATAAAAAATTTTCACAAACTTTTGAATTTGAGACTTGCTGGGTGCTGTCCTTGTTGTTAAATGTGCGCAGAACAGGCACCTGCTCTACAAGAACGAATTTGTCCAGAGATAGTTTTCTACAGAAAATGACTGCTTTTTCTGTTCAGACCTCCTAAAAAATAGAACCGCACGTCCTGAAGCTCACCTGGATCAGGAGCAACAGTCGCTCAAACCCCCCGCAAACCCCTGTAGACACTGATTTATTTAATGCCGTGAACATATTTTGGTAGCAATCACGGGTGATGAAGGTTATGGTCAAGTTTCATCGAAATTGTGAGTGGAGTTTCGGAGAAGAGAGCAAATGCCTATTTGGGGGGGTCAACCCCCCCCCTTAGACCCGGATTTTTTCTATGCCAAGAACAAACTTTGGTACATCAGGGTGATGAAGGGTGTGATCAGATTTCATCGAAATCATGTAGGTAGTTTCAGAGAAGAGAGCAAAATACCTATTTTTTTTTGAGGAGGGAAGGGGGTGAACCCCCCCGCCCCCCAGCAAAACTTATGCATACGTTAGAATTCATGATTGGGAAGTCTTATTAATGTGTCAGCGGACTGAACAATGAATAGTCACTGAGATGCCACTCACGCATGCTCATATAAGCTCACCTGACTAAGTCCAGATGAGGTAAATGAAGGAGATTGAATGAAAACTGTGAAGGTTATTCAATTTTTCCCAGGGTCATTTTTTGGGGTGACCCTGTAAAATAAACACCGACACCCTTGGAATTATGACGGAACTCAATTAATTAATGCTTTAACACATTCATACAGGGGAACACAGGACTCAGCGGGAGATAGATGAGACAGAGATGAGAGAATAAATAGACGATAAGAATGAAACCTGTCCCGCGTGGCAATCATTGCCACGCATTGGGGGCCTTGTACAGTGGGCCGTACAGGCCTGTCTTCGCCCATGCCCCCACGTTCTGAGCACCCAACCAGAGAGGGAGAGAGCACAACCAGAGCACTGTGCGTGACTACAGTAAAGTGCAGGATGCCAATGGAGTCCAGGGAGAGAGAGAACGAGCAATCCAGAGCCAGAAAAGCACAATTCTCATGAAGCGTTGCTCCTTTGATAGTCCCCCACGTTGAGCACACTCCTGTGATGTGCTGATTGGACGGCGCACCAAAAATGTCATCATACGGCACCCCTTGGCTTGTCTGGCTGGTAGGATTCTGCTCACCCCAATGACCGTGCCATGGGGAAAGGAAAACACCAATCATTTGTCATGGATCCGGGGTTATCACGATGCAGCTCCTCAGACCTTTACCCGGCCGCTGGTCCTGAGGCCGCCGACCACAGATAACTCCACAGTCTTACGGGTTGTTAGGCAACCATGGCCGCTGATTAGAACCGCTGAGCCGAGTATGGTTTTTGCTCCTTGGTTACACGTCACCTTTCCAATGGCACGTGCAGACTCGTGTAACGTGCACATTCCCCTTGGTGGCTATCACTATCCGAACAGGCAGCACAGCTCGTGCCATGTGTAGATTCGTGCAGCGTGCAAGCTCACCCTTGGTGGATCTCGCAGTCCGAAAAGGCAGACATGAGCACAGGCTTGGTCAAAGGACTCATGGTAAGGAGAGCTTGATGGACGAGAGCAAGACGAATCAAAAGTCCCAACTCATGAGATGAGTTGAGAGCAGAGTCGACATCTCCCAGCAAATAAGACGAGTCGAGATCTCCCAGCAAATAAGACGAGCCGAGATGTCCCGGCAAATAAGACAGTGGAAACATCCCAGTAAAGCTGCTGCTCACAACAGGTACCCTTCCAACAGCCAATTTGAGCGTACATGGTGGGTGAACCTTTATAGAGGCATGAAACATACCACTCTTCATGATGTTTCCTCCACCCTGAGTACCGTCATCCCACATAGTACCAACATGTGAAAGACAAAATAAGACGAGACAAGTGGAGAGTGCTCCTGGCAAATAAGATGAGTCAAGATACAAGAGTCGAGATGTACATGGAAATGCTGCTCGATCCATGAGAGCACTTGCTAATCTTAGTCCATGAGCCAGACCCCGAAATTTGACGGATTGGTATCACCTGGGCGGGCAAATTCCCATGGTGTTTTATAATAGCCCTATGTCTGTAGTTAATAAATTGATGTGATAGACCTTTGTAAGGAGCAGCTTTGGTGGTTATCACTCGTTGAACATGATGAGGTGAGGACAAATTCTTGTCAAATTCTTAGAGGTCAGAGAAACAAAATCTATCATAACTTTACAACCAACAAACATAGCCTCACGAACTACAACTCAAAATGTCAATATTATACCCCCTCTGCAAATTGATATGCGACTTGAAAACAATTGGTTCAATAACTAGGTCACGAAGGTCAAAAGGTCATGAAATGCTGATGCTAAAAATCTCACCTATTGCCACCAATGGAACTACTACATCATAAATTAGGGACCTATTTCGTCCTAACTGCCCAGAATGTGAATGGTAGAAACCCTGTGAGACAATAAAGCGGTTATTGTTCTTTATTTTGCAAAATGTGCATTCACAGCAACGACAAAAGTCATATTTACAAAACTAACAGAAAATGTTGTTTTTTAGCGTAATAGCGTGGTATGAAATCTATTCCCGTAGGATTTTCGTGCTAAAATTGATTTTTTTTGCTTTATCGGGTTCATTTCGGGTCTTACAATCGCAAAATGATGGAGGTCAAATTTTCCGACCCTCGACCCACCCGGGGGGGGGGGCATTTTTTGTTCCGGAACCCCCCGAACTTAATCCGTGCTTTTCTCCGCTAATAATTAACCGATTTTTATGATTTGGGGGCTCTAGATGACGCTGAGTCTTCTTATGACATTTGCGAAGCGACCGGAAGTAGCTATCACCGACTTCCGGTTCGATCGACATTGCAGTCAATGAAGACGTTCAGATTCTCATCATCCAAGGAAGCCGACTTGCAAGGGCTTGAAGTATTGAGAAAATTGATGCAGTTGAGCGAGTAATTGATGCACAAATTGGTGGTAAAAATTCACCAGAATGCAGGAAAACAAAGTGTTTGACGCTCAAAATGTCCTGGGGACGGGTGGGACACCCCCCCCCCCCCCCCGCTCAAGGTGTCCCCCCCCCCCAATGTTTCAACGAAACGGAACACACATTAAGTATGGTAATTGCTTCAATTATTGATTAATCGGTAGGTTTATTTAATAATAAAAAATCTTCATGTGACATAAGCCCCAATGTTCGAATTCCTAACGATGCCACTGCCAAAAATAATAATAACTTTTTAAATAATCATGACGCGATGCTTCTTGGAAATAGTGCGTCATCACGTAACATCGCGCCATTTTGTGTTGTTGTTTGTTGGCAGACTGTTGCTGGTATTAAGTTATTATCGACGGTTTAAGATGCAAGTATAGAATTATTGGGATTCGCTAGATATCCGTTATCGTCGGGTTTTCTGTGTGTGTGTGTGTGTGTGTGTGTGTGTGTGTGGTGTGTGTGTGGTGTGTGTGTCTGCAACGCGAGGCTCCACAGCACAAACCAGCAAACCGATTTCGATGAAACTTGTTGTCGGGTTTCCGTCTGTGTGTGTGTGTGTGTCTGCAACGCGAAGCTCCACAGCACAAACCAGCAAACCGATTTCGATGAAACTTGCGAACAGGTGCCATATGGGCTGGGAGTGTGCGCGTTTGAGTTTCGTTGCTAAGCAACCACCCGTTGCTATGCAGCGGCCGAAAAACCGCGTTTTAAGAACCCAAACGGTAACTGACGTAGCGCGGCTTCTATGATAGGTAGAGTGACCGGACCAACTCCTGCCTATTCCTTGCATCCCCATCTAGTTATCGCAACAGCATAACGTTCCTCTATCTCTCATAGTTTCCGAATGGCAGCCCTCCGAATGCGGAAAGGTGGTGAACCAGGGAATATGTTAAGTGACCTTGACCTCGGAAACCGTCGACGGCAGAACGTTCAAATTCGGTGTATGGATAGAGTTTAATAACACTAACAAAATTGAACCGCAGCATTTTTCCAGATTCGATCAGCAAGGGTGTCGGGCTGAAATACGCAAAATTCGAAAAAATACTTTTTCTCGACCTTCGTTCACTCTTTTCAATACTTGTCTACAGTTTTGAATGTGGAGAGAAACGAGACTTCGGAATTAAACACTTCGAGATATTTAGAAAATTTTACTCGAGCCGATTTTGATTTAGGTTTTATTTTTCAAATGGTAGTCCTGTGAGGAGTGCCAGTTGGCAAAATACACAATAGGAAAAATCTTGCCAGGCAGAGAACAATTGTATGTGAACCAATACGTCTTGGCAATGAATCTTCGGCGGTGGATCGGTCAGAATGAAAAGCATCGTATCCAGCGCTTCGATCCTAGCGGATCCCTCGTCGCCTACCGGCTTGTGTTCTTGTCTTCTACATTTAGTTGGTGTAATAAGTCATATTATTGTTTATTGCAATTCAATTAGTATCCCATCATACAGAGCACGTGCTTAAATGTGCATAAGTGTAGGAAATCTGGTGACTTGGTTATTATTATTATTTATTTGTAATGCGTTCGCAATCCCTCGGGACTGGTGTGTATTGCTACACACCGGCCCAGGTTTTCGCATGCGTCTCAGGGCATTTGTTGGGTGTACATCTTGCCCCAGATGCTTGGCCTAAGCGGTGGGAGTGGGGGGATGAGTCCCACTAACCAGTGGACCGAGAGGCCCGTGTTTACCCATTAACAGCATCTGTTTCCTTCCTGCGGGTCTCAGGAAGTACCCATTTAACCGTGAGTAGCGGCGCACTGATATAAAATCAGATGCTTCCACCGGGATGTGAACCCATGACCTTTCGGTTTGAAGGCAAGCGCCTTTACCCACTCGGCCATCCGGTGGCTATAAGACTTGGTTGATAACACGAAAAAGACGTGCTGTGCCTACTCGGAACCTTTATGTTACATCACTGTCCAGTGTGAGGGTCCAGAGGGAGTGTAAACATTTTTCTCTGTTTAAAATCAGATCACTGAAAAATTAGTTACTAACACTGATTTATCTATTCGCTGCAGGTAGTTGGGTATGGCACACAAGCAAACCACTAGAAATGGCTGAGAGTACGCCTTCCAATGTTCCTTCAAAACGGGTATGCCTTACCTGTATCTTGAACTGTTCTGAAGAAGACCCCCATGCCAAGCTTATATCGCCACATGATGTCGATTCATTGAAAACGCTAGTGCATGCTGCTGAAATCCGCAAGCACACCCCAGTCCTTGACTTGGCTAAGGACCTGCCCGAGGGCAGAATTCCAACCATTCGCTATCATCGGCACTGTCGAAGTATCTTCACGTTGAAAAAGTCCTTTAAAAGCAATTGAACACAAAGACAAATCGAGCAGTCAGAACCTTGTGTACACACAGTTTGCCGGAAAACGAACAAGATCTGCAGGGGATAGCTTCATATACCCTGGACGAGCTAAGTGTATATTTTGCCAAAAGGACAAATATGTTAAACGACAAAATACAAGGGAGACTTTGATTCAATGCAGGGAGCTTCGAGCAGATTCAACAATACGAGAAGCAGCCACTCGTAAGATGGACAGTCAAGTTATTGGTCTACTTAGCAGAGAACTTGTAGCGGCTGAGGGACATTATCATAGATCTTGCTTCCGTGAATATACAAGGGGAGAAAAGGAAATGCCGTCTACCAGTGCCACAATGGACACTGATGACAGACAAACCGATGGTGAAACGATGTATGATAATGCACTATGGCAGGCACACCAAGAACTATTTTCATTCATTAGGACTGAACTGTTCGTAAACCCTGATGTAGTAACAATGAGAGATCTTACGTCAAAATTGACGATCATGCTTACAAATCTCGGAATTCAGGATATTAAAGCATCAACAAAAAATTTTTTGCGAAGAAAGCTTGTGTGTGAATTTGGAGAAACACTGCGGTTTGTGAATGACAAAAATGGCAGGCTGCTGTCTTTCCCAGCAGTCTAACCATTGATCCACTCTCGCAAAATAATATTTTGCATGAGGGGAACAGCTGAAACGTGGTCAATTCTCAGATGGACAGTAGTACATTATCCAAAGCACTTTGCACCTCAGGGATACGGTATAAAAATCTCAAGATGTCAGTACGGAATGGCCACTTGAAACGCAAAAGAGTAATTGTTGTGTCCGGAATCCGTTGTCAGTTCTTTCAGACACTATTGACAGAGAAACAGATCTCCCATGTTCACCAGATAGAGTGAAGAGACTGTCAAATTCCTTTGGACAGATATAGTCTATGCTGTCACCCATGGGAAAGAGCAGCCTCCGAAGCAACTTTTGTTGCCATTCGCTGTTAAATCATTAGCGGGTAACGTTGAATTGATTCATATGTTGAATCGTTTTGGACACGGGGTCTCGTACTCAAAACTAGAAGAAATCGAAACAGCCATAAGCTTGCGCAGAAGCTATCGTTGTCTGAGAATCAAGTCCCCTTACCATCTGATATTCATCCTGGTGTCTTCACTACATTGGCATGGGACAATATTGATCATTAGAAGAGACACTTAGTGGTGGTGGCACATCCCATAGGTCAATGGCATTGTTGTGCAAAGAAAGTTGGTTGGACCACAACTTCCGCGAATTCCGACCAATGCGCCAATAGTTAAAACAAAAAAAGGAAATATCAGCTGAAGCTCCACAACTCCTGTCTACAATGCCGGAAAACGTCTTGGGCCCGGGAAAATTGAGACTGTTGAGCATGATATATCTGCGGTTGTCCATGGAGCAGTCGTGAAGAATACTGCTTGTGGTTCTCGCGCCGTCTGTCTGATGCAGAATTCCAGACAGTCGCAAGTTGGACTGGATTTAACATCAGAGCTCGAAGTGACATTGGTGTAGTTGGCAACACAGTAGCATACCTACCAACAGTGAATTCACCTGCCTTCCATTTGTCAACTCTGTATGAAGTGCTTAGCCAGTCTGTTAAGGTCATGGTCAGCTTGCAGCTAAACGTTATAGTGTGTGTGTTTGACCAGGCACTATACGCTAAAGCGCTTGAGGTTGCATGGAAGCATCAAGACAAATCCGGTTGCATCATACTCCGAATGGGTGTCTTCCACACAACATGTACACTGCTTGCTGTTGTTGGAAAGAGATTTGGGGATGCAGGTCTTCAGATATCTTCGTTGAGTCAGGAGTGGTTGCAGATGTTCCATTAGGGGGTCCTCGACGGCAGAAAGTACAATCGTGCAGTGAGGTGCATAAGCTCATGTATGAAGCACTCATCGACTTGCATGGAATGGATTCCTGCAGTGGAGAGAGACAAATGAAGAGGGACATTTAGATGAAGCTCTACTTGTCTTACTAGGACTTGCTAATGCTCTCACCTCAAACACTGGATGAAGTCATGTCAAGTGCCTCATGTAGACATGTAATGCAGCTCTTCCATCAATACCTTGACTTCCTGAGGTCTGGAAATGGAAGTTTGTCTGCATTCTGGATGTCTTACATCGACATAATTGAAATTCTTCTTGGACTTTTGCGGTCAACGAGAGAAGGGATTCGATTCTGCATTTGTGGTCCATTCGAGAGATAATCCCATGGTGCTTTGCCTATGACAGGCTAAACTACGCCCGATACCTCCCTGTCTACTATGCCGAGATGTCAAGACCGCAACTTGATCACCCTGAGGTCTACGAACAGTTCATGCAGGGGGATTCACCGTACAGCTTGGAGAGAAGAACCCATTTGGCAGAATCCCTGTTGATCAGACATTAGAGGAAACCGTAAAAAGGACACCCAGACTCCAGGTGGAACAAAGGGTTTTAGTCTGAATCCAGGAGCAGTTCGCCGGTACTACCTAAATGCTGAATTCAGGAGCATGTACCTGAGGCAGATTAGATACATGACAAGCCTTTGTAGCTCAAGGTTAAACCATGCCGATTTGCAACCAACCAGGATTCTGAAAGATGAGGCTGATGTCCAGTCATTGATTGACCTTCTGCAAAACTCCTGGATTAACCCATTCAGACAGACCAGGATGCCTTGGTTAACATTGCAACAGGAACTCAGGCCCCTGATGATGTCACAAATGACCTGCTGAATGCCAAGAAGACAGGTGAACAGGCTTACAAAGAATTCAAGCGTGACCGTCTTGAGAAAGATCATCCTGATGCTGTGAACTTCCATGCCAAGCTAAAGAAACAGGGACTCAAGACATTCGCGAACATCTGTACCAACAAAGTGAGGTTCAAGGGTAAAGACGTCATCATAAAGGCCGATCGAAACTTGTTTGCCCGCATAATAGTCATCGCACAAAGTCGTGAGCTTGACATGCATGATGTGTTTGCTCACCCACTCGGACCCTTGCCGTGGGCTTTGGCAAATGAGGACGGATCACTGCAAAAGACAGATAAAGCCAGACTCTTGAACCACATTGGAAAGAACGTGCCACCAGCCGAGGTTCTTCCCAATCTCTCCGCCTGTGTCATTGATGGAATGAGTGTCGTTCAGAAAATTAATGGAAGCAACCAAACCTTTGCTGAACTTGCAAAGTCCGCTCTTAAGCTTGTATTAAACGAAGGTGGTCAGAGCCAGAGGATCGACGTGGTATTCGATGTGTATCTTGAGACATCAATCAAGGATGCCGAATGGAGCAACAGGGGTTCAGGAACGGGTGTCAAATTTAGGACAATCATAGCCAGCCACAAGATAAAACAGTGGCGGAACTTCCTTTCTGAAGCCGATAACAAAACAAGTCTGATCAAGTTCCTTGTCGAAGAATGGAAATCATCCAGCAATAGAGCGATGGTAGGCAACAAACAACGCATGTAACATGTGGTGAGAAGTGTTGGAAGATAACCAGTGATGGTTGTTACGAAGTCCACGAGCTTTCTTCCTCACAAGAAGAAGCAGACACGCGCGTCCTATTGCATGCGAAACATGCATCAGATAATTATGGATACTCAAGTGTATTCATTGTCTCTGAAGACACAGATGTCTTTGTGCTATGTCTGTCATTTGCGAAGGACATCCCCAGTCGTCTGTACCAGAAGCGAGGCACCAAAAACAGAACGCAGTTCATGGATATTAAAAATCTCAGAGACTCTCTTGGCTCTGACATTTCAGATGCATTAATCGGACTGCATGCCTTCACAGGGTGTGACACCGTAAATGCCTTCGTTGGACGTGGCAAGACAGCACCGTTGGATAGGCTAAGGTCGAGCAGGGAGTTTCAGGAAACTTTCGCCAGTCTGGGAGCGACATGGGACGTTTCAGATGAACTGTTCGCTGTTCTGCAGCATTTCACATGTCTTCTCTATGCACCTTCATCAAACACAAGACATGTGAATGAGCTGAGATATGAAATGTTTCTCGCCAAACGAGGTGAAGTTGAATCCAGCCTTCTTCCTCCATGTGAGGACAGTCTGTTGAAACATGCAAGACGTGCCAACTATCAGGCTGGGGTATGGAGACGAGCTTAGAGAGGAATCCTGATATACCTGATCCACAGGGCATGGCTGGACAAAAGGAGATGATGGGGTTCTAAACATAGATTGGATGAGGGGAATGCCAGCACCAGATGGTGTGATGGAAATGGTCGCCTGCCAGTGCGACGAGAGTGTAGACCAGAGAGCTGCATTTGTATTCGCCATGTCTTGAGGTGTACGCCACTGTGCAAGCTACAGACTGTGGAAATCAAAACCCTGACGACTCCGAACATGAAGACTCTGGACATCAATTCTGATTCAGGAGATGATTGTTGCTGATTCAGACGTAATTATCGCCAAGACTTATTATTTAATTAGCCTGCAAATAAATGCACAATCGTCTGGTAGTCTGTAATGTCGGGATGCTCTTGCATGAGAATCCGCGGCCCATACGTTATTGTGGTGTCAAATTAATAGTTGTAATGATGGAAACAGTTGTAATAAAAAGTATCATGTAAAGCTTGTTTGGACAGTAACTAATTGCTTTTGCATTTAGAAATAGGATGCAATGTGTAATTTTTTTTAATACAGCTGAATATATGGAAATGAATATGATGTAAATATTTTCAAGAGATGGTTAAATTCTTGAGCATTTTATCAGTACCGGTTGTCCTTAAAGTGCCCATATCTCTGACAGGACAGTCTGATAGTAAAAAGTCTGCACCAAACGTTTTCCCGTGCCTGAAAACCTGTAAGAATGGACACAAATATGACAAGCTTTATTTCTACCATGATATAATTACCTTGACTGCAATGTCGATCGAACCGGAAGTCGGTGATAGCTACTTCGCGTCGCTTCGCAAATGTCATAAGAAGACTCAGCGTCATCGAGAGCCCCCAAAACGACCCTAAAATCGTAAAAATCGGTTAATTATTAGCGGAGAAAAGCACGGATTAAGTTCGGGGGTTCCGGAACAAAAATGCCCCCCCCCCCCCCAGGTGGGGTCGAGGGTTGGAAAATTTGACCTCCATCATTTTGCGATTGTAAGACCCGACATGAAACCGATAAAGCAAAATAATCAGTTTTAGCACGAAAATCCTACGGGAATAGATTTCATACCACGCTATTCCGCTAAAACAACAATTTTCTGTTAGTTTTGTAAATATGACTTTTGTCGTTTGCTGTGGAATGCACATTTTGCAAAATAAAGGAACAATAACCGCTTTATTGTCTCACAGGGTTTCTACCATTCACATTCTGGGCAGTTAGGAGAAATAGGTCCCTAATTTATGAAGTAGTAGTTCCATTGGTGGCAATAGGTGAGATTTTTAGCATCAGCAAAATTTCATGACCTTTTGACCTTCTGTGACCTAGTTATTGAACCAATTGTTTCAAGTCGCATATCAATTTGCAGAGGGGTATAATAATTGACATTTTGAGTTGTAGTTCGTGAGGCTATGTTTGTTGGTTTTAAAGTTATGATAGATTTTGTTTCTCTAACCCCTAAGAATTTGACAAGAATTTGTCCTCACCTCATCATATTCAACGAGTGATAACACCAATAAGCTGCTCCTTACAAAGGTCTATCACATCAATTTATTAACTACAGACATAGGGCTATTAAAAAAACACCATGGGAATTTGCCCGCCCAGGTGATACCAATTTCGACTCTGGCTCATGACTATCTCTGTGGAAAGGCTCCAGGAATTTACTTGCCGATCTCTGTTGGAAGGCTCCCGAAATCTACTTCCAATCTCCATAGGAAGGCTGCCGGAATCTATTTGCCGATCTCTGTGGGAAGGCTCCCGGAATACACTTGCTGATCTCCGTGGGAAGGCTCCCGGAATCCACTGCGCGATCTCCGCGGGAAGGCTCCCGGAATCCACTTGCCAATCTCCGTGGGAAGGCTCCCGGAATCTACTTGCCAATTATGTGGAAAAGGAATATCGAATGTCTGATCATGAAGAGTTATATCCTTTTATCACCAACTTTTACACGTGGAACATGTCTTTCAATCCTGAAAAATGTCACACTCTCACTTTGTCTCTCCAAAAGATTGTCTGGGACCCCCCCCCCCATCTACTTTATCAACAATACTCTTGAAGAAATCCTTTCATTCAAACTTTTGGACCTCACTATCTACTATGATCTTTCCTGGGGAAGGCCATATCTCCAAGCTGGCCTCCAAAGCCAGTCGCCGATTGTGCATCCACCATCGTGCAAAGTCCTTCCTTGGCACAGCTGAGCTCCTGACCATGTACAAAGCTTTCATCCACAGCCTGATTGAGTACTGGTCTCCCCTCTGGGCTGGTGCTCCCGCCTGTCACCTTTCTCAGGTTCACGTTATGGGAGCCAATACATTTTAGATCATTGGTATCTCACATGATGAGGCTGAGTCTTTGGGTCTCTCACTCTCTCATCGCAGGCAGGTCGGTGGTCTTTCTGTCTTCTACCGTCTCCTCTCCAGCCTCGCCCTCCCTGCTCTGTCTGCTATCAGTCCCGCCAATATTTCCGCAGGGTGCTCAAGGTCCGCCAGCAACCCCCTTCTGGTAGAACTACCAAAATCAAGAATCACTGCTCACCTTCACTCTTTCATTCCACTTTTTTCCCGCCTTTGAAACAAACTCCCCCACTCTCTTCAATCCCACTCTTCCCTCCATGTCTTCAAAACAGCGGTTCACCACCGTCTCAGATCACCCCCCATCCAAAACCATGATCTTTTCTGTGCCTGTTAATCCACCCCAAACCCACCTCATTCAAATTCCCTGCTTTCCTTCCTGAAACTCCCTGTAGTGTCCATCTTGTTTACCCCATGTACCCTGCCCCATACTGCTCTATTCCACAGATGTCATTATGTGTCTATTCCCCACTGTTTTGTGCTTCCCTCTCCCACCCCTCCTGTCTCCTGCTCCCCTTGTTATATATTCTGTGTGTTCGCTCTTATACGAGCCTTGACATTGTATACAAAAAAATTTTAAAATGAAAAAACAAAACAAACATTCACTCGTTTTCACATCTGCTCTCCACAGAGGTCAAACCAATCTGCCTTTTGCAACTGCCTAGAGGGGATGAACTTGTAGTTGTTATTGTTTTTGTTGTCTCCTTGGAACACTTGATGAGATGACATCAGCTGCACTGATAGCTGCAGCACGAATGATCCTTTAGCTCTCATGATAGCCTTCTCATGAATGATCCTTTAGCCTTTATTACAGCGCGGCGACATCGCGCTGTTATATAATTGGCTATTCTGTCCTGTGTCTTCTGTCACACTTCATGGACCGCGGTATTGTCCCTTTGATCTGAGGGCTATAAATAGAAATTTGTTCAACGTCACAACTCTTCCCATCATGCATGCTAATTCAGTGTCCACATTTAAATTTTATAACTGCAAAATTGTTTCATCATTCTTAACCTAGACTTTTACTGCCCCCAGCCACGCGATATCGAAGTATTTGCTTCTTGTGTTTTAAATGGGAGTTTTGCAGGCAAGGAAAAAAAAGGTCGATTTAATTCCACGGTTATTCACACATGATTAAGTATCCTTTGGACGAGTTAACAGGTAATTCATGATGTGTGTGGTGGGGGAATGGTTTGGATGTGGAATGAAAAGGAGGGTGGGAAGGTTTGAAGGGGTGGTGTGAAGTGGGGATTTTGATGCAAAAGGACGAGTGGTTTGAGATGGAGGAACAAAAGGGTGGATTCAGGTGAAGCAAAGTTTCCATGGGAGTGACGGGGTTGGAATACAAAGAGCAGGATCGTGAGCAGTTATGGGGTTTGAAAGGCAAAGCACAAGGGACTGGCTATGGATGGTTAGCTGGACTTAAAGAAAGGTCAAAAGAGGGATTCATAGATGGAGGGATTAAAGAGAAATTGAACATGCTAACTCACAACACATCTCCCTCCCAAAATCCCTCTATACAACAGGTTGGAAATCTATCTCACATAAACAAAATAAATATCTGTCTGAGGAAAATCCGACGTGTCTTTGAATGCATGGGGGTCTTTTCCATAACCGCAACAATATGGACAGAAACATTGTGGCAGTTTAACAATGTGGGAGGGGTAAAACGAGGAGCGCTTATAAACAGGCATAAATGAGCAGGAAAGATTGGAGCTTTCTGCAATCACCAAAACATTTAATTAGCCAATAATCAAGGTGACCAGGAAACTTTTGATATAATCAGGAAACACCAATCAAGGTGAGTAAACATTTTCAACACATTTAAACATTCATTCCAATCAACATTTTGTCTTAGTAAAGCCATTAATAAGTGTCAAATTCTGATGGAAGTATTTACCATTCTCGAGGCGCACTGACAAGACATGGTTTAACTACAAGCATCCCAGGAAGAAATGAACTGCATGAGATTGACAATCTGTGCCAAAGGGTGCAAGCGGCTGGAGAAATGTTTGAAGTATCAAATATCTGCATGTCATCTTCTTTTACTTCATAACACTTTACAATTCAGGAACAAATTGGAATAACTTGCGAATAAACAAACACACAAATCCCATCAGAAGTGATGTCAATCACTTGACTCACCATCCAGCTGGTTGCTTTGCTCCTCTTCAAGACAAAATGAGTTCACATCGTCTATTTTTATCTGCAGAATCTCAGAAGATCCTTCCAGCAACTCAACCTTCATTCCACACCCGACCACAGTCGGCTGTTCCGATCCTGACTGCTGACGACATGAATCCTTCCAACAGCCAACTTGAGCGTACCTTTATAGAGGCAGGAAACATTCCACTCTTCATGATGTTTACTTCACTCTGAGTACATTGATTCCACACAGGACCGACATTTGAAGTACCTCTGTACTTGAGACTTTATCCTCTGCCCAAATTAGTGACAGCGTTTTAAACATTCATCACACCTACATGCATCCTGTGACACCCACAGAAATAAATTGTTCATGTTGCAGGTTCTAAAGACAATATTGTAGTTGTATTTCATGTTGATGTAAATTTTGATTTGGCCACATATAAAACACACGAGAGTTTAGATATTGATATTAAATCTGAGCCTGTTCAGCAATTTTAAGATGAAGATATTCAATGGTGAGAAGACCTTACACAAGGACAGGGGATGTGCATGAAGGAGTATTTGTTTTAGATGTAATCCATGCAACACATATGCTAATACAAAGACAGTTCCCCCACATCACAAACTTTCAGGTAATAAATAAGAAAAAACAAAGGCGAAAAAAATTACCTTAAATGGTGAGTGAACTGCCGTTGAGAGAAGAGAAGCTGATGTGTCAGGTCAAGCCAGATTAGATCTGTGACTTGCTACAAGTACAATGTAAACCTGACCTAACCTGTTTCATGGTTGGGTTGTCGGTGACTAATCCGTGTCCCCCACCAGGTTTTCTGGTGAGGAGGGTGTATGAATATGGATACCCAGCAGGATAAAAAACAAAACCTGTCAAAGGGAGTTCCTTGTGAGGCAACGGCCATTCATTTCTAGTGCCCAACTGTGTCTGTGAACGCCCCCCTGCAGTGGCTTACTTTTTTGGGGAGGTTGGTGGAAGGATTTGCACTCCGGCCACCGTAAAACCCTTCACTTCTCAAAACACATGAAAGATCAAAATCCACTCTGTGGGAGTACCTCCTGTACAGCTCCCCTTCACAGGGCAGCTCTCAGGATGACGGGATTAAGGCAAAACCTACGGGCCCCACGTTCTTTGATGATAGGAGGAAAAACACGGGGCAACCTTCTAGGGTGGGATTGTGGTCATGTGTGCCAGGGTGGTGCTGAGGTATCGTCCACCAGACGGCGGTCTCCTTGGGTTAACCTGGGGAGGTCCCTTTGGGTGGGTCCCTGGAATGTCCTATCCCGAAGAGGGGATGATCACCTGTCTCTGTCATAATTTGAGCTCAAGCATTTGAACATTGGTATTGTAGCACTCGAAGTTTGGAGACCGGATAGTGGCGAGATCATGGCGGGTGGTTACACCTACGATTGGTCTGGTCACTCTGATGGTTACCATAACCAAGGAGTTCCATTAGCTGTGTCCAATAAGCTCACGCCAATGATAATTGAGGTTACACCGGACAACGAGCGTATTATGAGACGAAGGATTCGTCACTCCTTGGGTATCATTTCCCTGGTCTCTGTATATGCTCCGACTGAAGCGAGTGATCTCATCGTGAAGGACGCATTCTCTGCCGCGCTCGAGTCTGTGGTTGATCAGTGCCCCAGGCGAGATACTCTTCTCGACTTGGGGAATTTCGATGCATCGACTGGAACTGATAGAGATGGTTATGAGATGTGTGTTGGTCCCCATGGGTCTGGAACTGTGAACCAGAATAGCACGACGTTCCTTGACTTTGCAATTAGTCATGGACTTAGGGTGGCTGGTTCATGGTTTCAGCACCCACAAGCTCATCGCGGGACTTGATATTCCAACGCTGGCAGTGTGGCAAAGGAGATTGACCATGTGCTAGTTGATGGTCGCTGGAGGATGATCCAGAACTGCAGGGTCTACCAGAGTGCTCAGTTCCTAAATATCGACCACAGGCTTGTGATAGCAACTCTGAAGTTGCAGCTTAAATCCAGGAGAATGGTACCATCCCAGCCGAGGCTGGGTGTTGGCAAGCTCAAGGATGAGAGGGCAGCTGAGGAGTTTGCAGACAGGCTGAGTGGGGATTTGGGGGGTCTGGGTGCTTTGTGGAATCCTGAAGAGTTGTGGAATGCCTTCAAGACCACAATCCTTGATGTTTCCTGTTGATGTCTTGGAACTCACAAAAGGGCGAAGAACAATTTTGTCTCTCAAGGGACACTGAATACTAGTGAGCAGAGCCACAGTGCCAGGCTTAATGGCAGAGCTGAGCTGTTCAGGGAGTTGAGGCGTAAAACTGTATGTGTGCTGAGGTTGGACAAGGAGGCCTACGTGCGAGGAATCTGTGAGGGGGAAGAGCATCACCTGTGGTCAGGTAAACCTCATCCTGCTTTCAGGGGAATTTGTGCATTGCGTTCCTCCAAGCCTGTTCCTCACTGTACTGAAGTTAGAGCGAAGGGTGGTGGGCTCTTGACAGAGGAGTCTGAAGTGAAGGTCCACTGGGACAGTTCCTTTGAGCGGCTGTACCAGGATGATCCACTACCTGTTGAGATGGATGTCAGGGGTGTTACTGTCCTGATGGCTAACCCTCCAGTCAACTGTGCTCCACATTCGTTTGTGGAAACACAGGCTGCAGTGAACCGGTTGAAATGGGGAAAGCTCGTGGGATCTGTGGCATCCATGCTGACCTTACGGCTGGTGGAAATGCTGCACTCGTGTCGATGCATGCAGTTCTCTGCTCTGCCTGGAACACAATCATCATCCCAACTGACTGGAAGAGGGGCCTTGTTGTCCCTCTCTGGAAATGGAAGGGTGATCACCAGGACAGAAACAACTACCGAGGGGTGACGCTGCTCTCAGTGCTGGGCAAGGTCTTTGCTCAGATAATTTATTATTGATGGGGTTCGCCACAATCTGCTTGAGCTTCAGCGCCAAGAGCAGTCAGGCTTTACACCAGGGGTGTCCAACCTTTTTGGGCGGAGGGCCACAAAACCAAGAGTGGTGAGGGGCGGAGGGCCGCACCCAAAAAAGGACGCTAAATTCCGGAAAAAAAATATATATAATTAATATGGGAAATTTAAACAAAAATTAGTGCTGAATATATTTTTCTTGCCAACGAATATGATAAATGAATAATCGTGTTAAAAACACGTTCTAATATGAATCAAAATCATAATAAAAATTACAGAACGCTTTGATCAAATTGGCAGTATCGCGGGCCGCATTGTAATGTAAACTTAATAGGGAACCGCGGGCCGCATAAATCCGTCTAAGGGGCCGCATGTGGCCCGCGGGCCGCAGGTTGGAGACCCCTGCTCTACACCAAAGGGGTCAATGATTGACCGTATCCTTGCTCTTCAGGTCCTCACCAAACGCAGATGAGAGTTTTGGCAAGGGCTGCTTGCAGCCTATGTTGATCTCTGCAAAGCATTCGATTCAGTGAATTGGGATGCCCTCTGGAGGATTCTTGGTCTTCGTGGGGTGCCACCAAAACTTATCAATTTGATGTCTGAGCTGTACTCTGGTACTGAGAGTGCTGTGAGATATGGTGATACCATCATTTCCAGTTGTTATTGGAATTCGTCAGGGCTGTGTACTGGCCCCGACACTTTTCAGCACCTGTATGGACTGGATTCTGTGGAGGATGTCGGAGAGATCAAGCTGCAGTGCTTCGTTTGTAAATGTCAAGATCTCTGACCTTGATTTCGCAGATGATACAGTCATCTTTGAACAGACCCTGAATATCCTTTTGGGGGCCCTCGAGGTGCTCAATGAGGAGTCGGAGCCGCTGGGATTACGGGTTTCCTAGGTCAAAACTAAGATCCAGGCTTTCACTAACATCTTGGATGCTGCTATGTTGTCTGGTTCTGTTTGCGGTGGAGATGTTGAGGTCACAGAGAGATTTACTTACCTTGGCAGTGATAGTCATGTCTCTGCTGTCTGTGAGCCTGAGGTCAATAGACGTCTGGGTCGGGCCTGGGGAGTTATGGATTTACTGGATCATGATGGGGTGTGGCGTTGTCGGTACCTGTGCAGGAGGACGAAAGTCCGAGTCTTCAGGTCCTTGGTGCTTCCAGTCTTGCTCTATGGATGTGAGACTTGGGACTCTGACAAGGGATCTGAGATGGAGACTTAATTCCTTTGGTGCCAGGTCTCTTCACAGAATCCTTGGCTATCGCTGGTTGGACTTTGTGTCTAACGAGCAGTTGCTGAGAGAGACTCAAATGAGATTTATTATCTGCATAGTCAGAGAGCATCAGCTGCAGCTGTATTGGTATGTGGCTTGTTTTCCTGACGCTGATCCTGCCCACCAGATGCTCTCTCAGCGAGAGAGCCTCGTGAGTGCAGGAGGCCAACGCGCTGACCACGTGCCTCATGGTTGCAGCAGGTTGATCGGCATCTCAAGGAGATGGGGATGGGCCAGGCATCTGCCTGGGGGATGGCCAGACGGAGGACCCTGGAGTCCCGGCGGAATGTGGACGCAGTGATGCGTTGCTCCGGCGCATGCTGCCATACCTAACCTGACCTTCCTCGGAGTAAAAGAGAGACGAAATCAGGCATGGGTTGGTGAAAAGAGACTTCTGCAAATGATGTCATCATAAATGACGAAAAAGTGGGGGAAAAGCGTCGTCACTCATGTGCTGGGAATGACGGACGCCGATTGGACAGAGGTGTACACATCATGTGACTTATTGCACAGGATGAAAGGTCATGAGCGTGGATGCTAAAGCGGTAGAAGGGCAAGGGGGACAGAATATATTTGAGGGCAAACAAAAACACCCTTCCCTTTCTTGATTTAGTGTAGAAGATAAATATCTGGAGGTAAACAGCAAGTTTCAAATTCAGGAAGAAATTGAGGCCTCAAATCAAACTAAAATGCACCATACAAATAAAACAGATTCTGGCGAAGAAAACGGAAGTGCTCGAGTCGTTGTTGCACACCAAACCGTCCCAAAAAGTGATCAAGCCCACGTGCAGTAAGATAATTTTATTGATATTGAGAATTATCAATCATATCAATTAGTTATACTGTGCACTGTACTACAAAGCACTATCGTTATCCTACATCTCAATAGCAGCTGGGGGCTTGTCAGATAGCACCATTCGCTGCCAGGATATTATCGCATATAATTTTTTTTTTTTTTTTTTACAAAATACAAGCCAAATTGGAATTGGCGAATCCTTTTGAGCAAATTTTGAGGTCTCCCTCATAAAGGCAGCGAAATACATGCGGGGACAAAATTATTAGCAGTCGAAGGACATGATGAATTTTAGAAACCTCTTACACACTCAGTTCATGTCATCAGAGCTTTTAAGGGAGGTTTGCGTGATAATGCACTTGATGCCCCCCCTCCCCACTCCATCTGGGCAGATGACACTTGTTGGTTCCAGATCATGCAGCAATAGCTGTCATGGGACTCAATCTGGCATCCTCACCAATCACAGTTCAGGGTGCATTATTAACATGTAGTTGTTGTGGAAATGATTCCTAGGGGTTAATAAATGCTTGAGAAAGTGTAGTTATTTCCTTATTGAGTGTTTAGCAGAAGCGCAGAAGTAAATAAAGGTGACTTTAGATATGTGTCGCTTATGTAATAGATAGATGCCATGCACTCACCACATTGTGTGTATCTAAAAAAAAAAGTACAACCCATTTGACCATAAAGCTATAAAATGTTGAGTTAAAAAGATGCTGAAGAGTCTCGTGTTAGCATTGTCTACCAACCAGTTTGAATACAAGCTCCATTGTCTTGCGTCACATGACCGGCAGTGTGCAGACTGAATCTGCACTGGCTTACTTTCATCTCAGGATATTTTTGTTTATGCAAATTTTCAGATGGTTTTGTGATTTTTCCTGAATAATGGCTTTGAGTGTCATCAGTATGGGAAATTTCAGCTTTCTTGCTCATCTAGAGGTGGAAACATTTATATCAGCGAGTAAATGAGTGGAGTCAGAAACTTTATAGATTACATATCAATATTAATATATCACACATACACACTTTCTTTTAATTGTAATCGATGGGGTGATGGGAGGGGGGAGGGCAGGGGATGATGGGGGTAATGGGATAATGGGGGTCGTGGAGATGATGGGGGTCGCGGAGATGATGCGGGTCGTGGAGATGATGCGGGTCACGGAGATGATGCGGGTCACGGAGATGATGGGGGTCACGGAGATGATGGGGTCACGGAGATGATGGGGTCACGGAAATGGGGTCGTGGAGATGATGGGGTCGCGGAGATGATGCGGGTCGTGGAGATGATGCGGGTCACGGAGATGATGCGGGTCACGGAGATGATGCGGGTCACGAGAGTGCACGGAATGATGCGGGTCACGGAGATGATGCGGGTCACGGAGATGATGGGGTCACGGAGAAGATGGGGTGCCGGAGATGATGGGGGCGCGGAGATGATGGGGGTCGCGGAGATGATGGGGTCGCGAGATGATGGGGTCGGAGATGATGGGGTCGCGGAGATGATGGGGGTCACGGAGATGATGGGGTCACGGAGATGATGGGTGTCACGGAGATGATGGGGTCACGGAGAGATGGGGGTCACGGAGATGATGGGGTCACGGAGATGATGGGGGTCACGGAGATGATGGGGACGTGGAGATGATGGGGTCGTGGAGATGATGGGGATCGTGGAGATGATGGGGTCGTGGAGATGATGGGATCGTGGAGATGATGGGGGTCGTGGAGATGATGGGGATCGTGGAGATGATGGGGGTCGTGGGATGATGTGGGGGTCGTGGAGATGATGGGGGTCGTGGAGATGATGTGGGGTCACGGGATGATGGGGTCACGGAGATGATGGGGTCACGGAGATGATGGGGGTCACGGAGATGATGGGGGTCACGGAGATGATGGGGGTCACGGAGATGATGGGTGTCACGGAGTGATGGGGGACGTGGAGATGATGGGGTCGTGGAGATGATGGGGGTCGGGAGATGATGGAGATCGTGGAGAATGATGGGGGTCACGGAGATGATGGTCGTGGGAGATGATGGGGATCGTGGAGATGATGGGGTCATGGAGATGATGGGGGTCGTGGAGATGATGGGGGCCGTGGAGATGTGGGGCCGTGGAGATGATGGGGGCCGTGGAGATGATGGGGGCGTGAGATGATGGGGTGAGATGATGGGGGTCATGGAGATGGTGGGGGTCATGGAGATGATGGGGTCATGGAGATGATGGGGTCGTGGAGATGATGGGGGTCGTGGAGATGGGGGTCACGGAGAGATGGGGGTCACGGAGATGATGGGGGTCACGGAGATGATGGGGGTCATGGAGATGATGGGATCATGGAGATGGGGATCATGGAGATGATGGGGTTATGGAGATGATGGGGGTTATGGAGATGATGGGGGTCATGGAGATGATGGGGATCATGAGTGATGAGGATCATGGAGATGATGGGGATCATGTGAGATGATGGGGTCATGGGAGATGATGGGTCATGGAGATGATGGGGGTCATGGAGATGATGGGTCATGGAGATGATGGGTGAGGAATAAGCAAACATTCACAGCAAATTCACCTTTTGAAGAGAATCTCTCACAGACTTTTGTTTCCTTCAGTTTACATACCCCCCCCCCCCTTCCTTTACCCCATCTCATCTCCCTTGGTTTCCCTCAGATTACCTGTTTTACATTTACTCCCTTCAAACCCCGAGAATAGATCGCGGTTCAGATTCTTCATGAAGGGGTTTAATCGATGACGTCATCACAAAACACCGTCCTTCAGCGTCTCCCATTTCTCACATCATGAACCTTCAGTCCAAAGAATACAGAATGCAAATATATTCAAGAAACATGTTATGTTATCTGTACCAGGAGCTTTGGTCTTACTCACGAAGACGCTTAAAAACATAAATCTGGACATTTAGCCGACTCACAACTCGCTCTGGAAAATACTTCTCTCGTTGTGCGTATCCCGGGGACCCGGAACCACGCTTGATCCTTGCACGAATCTTCTTCTTCTCTTTCCTCTTACATATCTCGAATCCTTTTCGATCGATATTTCATCCTCACTAGCGTTTACTACCAGAGCATTGTTCCCAGAATAGAAGCTGCTTAAAGGTATTCTACACAAAAATATCTAACGCTGAAAAAAAACTAGTGAAAAGTAGGTCGGACATGCCAAGCTAGAAGATACACCACCCGTTGGTATTTCGAGAGTTCAACACCAATGAAAGGTGGTGGTGGTTGTTGTTGTTTACTTTGGATGCCTGGTTGTTGGACGATCAGATGCCTTTCTCTGGGTTGTCCCTCATTCCTGCTGATTCTCCGCCCGTTGGTATTTCGAGAGTTCAACACCAATGAAAGGTGGTGGTGGTTGTTGGTGTTTACTTTGGATGCCTGCTTGTTGGACGATCAGATGCCTTTCTCTGGGTTGTCCCTCATTCCTGCTGATTCTCCTCTTCTTTTTCTTGTGCTATGTCATGATCTGTTCTTTGCCCAGCTCCTCCACATCTGACAAGCCTTGACCACTCATAATCCATTTAGCAAAATTTCCCTCACTGTCCATGACTTGTCGCCCCAAAAAACAAAATATGGGTGCACACAACATGTAAATGGCAGCACAACAGAGGGAGAGAAGAAATGATGAGAGGAAGAAGAGAAATGTGGGGAGTTTTACAGAAATTATCTTTCCTCTTCTTGCATATGGCCGCTTGGCTGCCGGGTAGCTATCACTTTGTTGGGGCACAGCTGTGCCGCTGATGCTGTGCCCCTATACCAGTACACTGGTACTCATTTCACCAATCTCAGAAGGATGACAGCTTGAGTCAATCCCACCTGGTGTTAATTCAGCATCAAACAGGACTTAAACTCAGGACCCGAAGTTCCCAAGCCAGCCACCCTAACCACAAAGCCAACACCAGGCTTTTTCGAAATCATCTTTAATTGGGTGGGAGAGGAACAGATAGAAAGGGAGAGTGTAAGGGAAATACAGCGGGAAAGAAGGCAATGAGATCGGGATTGGCAGAGCTGGAATGAGAGAGTAGTGGAGTCCTACAAACACGTGACTAGACCGTCGAGACCTAGACATTAAATCAATGCAAAATAACAAACAAGGAGAGCTATATTCAAAGTACACCACCCTCATGCTAAATAAATTAATAAATAACATATCCCATATCCTCCAGTGAAAAGGCAACAGCAAAATCAGCAGGAATTGCAACATGGAAATGCCACTGTGCAGCAATTAATCAAGAAATCAAAAAAGCCCTTTGTAGCTAAATCACGTGGTCACTGTGGTGTCCAAATATCAGCTTTCTAGCTCAAAGGGTGCCTAAGATATTGCCCAGATGAGAAAGAAAATAAATAAGTCAATTGATTGAATAATCAAAATTTTTTTTTTTTAAGTGCAGGTGTGTTCAAAGTGCACCACCCCATGCCAAATCCTCCAGCGCATGACATTGCCAGGGCACCTACACCACCCGGCGATGCTGCCTTGCATCACATGGAGACGAATTGGGAGGGAGTGGTGTACAATAATGGATTGATTAATTGCATAATTAAAATAAATAAATTTTCATCGTAAAATAAATAATTTCTCAATCAATTGGTTAATAGCACACCCAAATCACCATCGTTTCATCCCAATAAGTAACTTTTTGAAAATTAAGTGATTAATCGAAAAATGAATAAATAATCGATTAATTGATTATTCAGTAAATCAAAAATACTCTTTTTGCCAAATCATTTGTTCACTGTCATGTTCAAATATCATCTTCCTAGCTCAAAAGGTGTCTGAGATATTGCCCAGAGGAGAAAGAAAATAAATAAGGAATTAATAAATCGATAATAATTTCGTAATTAACAAATTAATTCATTAATCAAAAAGAAAAAAAATACTGTTTTTGCCAAAGCACATCTTCACTTTTGTTCCCAAATTTCAGCTTCCTAGCTCAAACGATGGCTGAGATATCACCCAGACAAACAAGAAAACAAACAAACGGAGTAAAAACTGAGTCGTCCCTTCCTTCAGTGCCTGATAATGACATCATACATTGCCTGGATATGTAATTGGGAAAGAGCAGTGTACAAAAAATACCATTTTTGCCAAAGCACCTGTTAACTATTGTGCCCAAATTTCAGCTTCCTTACTCAAAGGATGGCTGAGATATCGCCCGGACAAACAAACAAGAAGACTTCATGCAGAGCACGACACTTGCAAAATCTATAAAACAAATTTGACTTCAAAATAATTGCTGGTTGAATTCAGTGACCTGAAATATAAATCCTCTTCAAATTTCAAGTCAATCGGATGAAAATTAAGGATTTTAGAAATACCGCATTAGTTGTTGACCTTGGGCCTATGTTGACCTTTTGGTCAATGTTAACCTCAAAAGTAATTGGCTCATTGAATTCAGTAACGTGAATATAAATCCTCTTCAAATTTCAAGTCAATCGGATGAAAATTGAGGATTTTAGAAACACTGTACCGACTTAGTTGTTGACCTTGGGCCTATTTTGACCTTTTGGTCAATGTTAACCTCAAAAATAATTGGTGGTTGAATTCAGTGACCTGAAATAAAATCCTCTTCAAATTTCAAGTCAATCGGATGAAAATTGAGGAATTTAGAAATCTCACCTAAGTTGTTGACCTTTGGCCTTTGTTGACCTTTTGGTCTGTGTTGACCTCAAAAATAATAGGTGTTTGCATTCAATGACTAAATATGCAACTCCTCTTCAAATTTCAAGTCATTCGGATGAAAATTGACAATTTCAGAAATCTGGCTTATGTTGACCTTTTGGCCTATGATGACTTCAAAAATAATTGGTGGTTGAATTCAGTGACCTGATATACAAATCCTCTTCAAATTTCTAGTTAATCGGGTGAAAATTGAGGATTTTAGAAATCTGACAAATTTGGCCTTTGCTGACCTTTTGACCTCATAAACAATGGGCTTCTTGCTTATGACGAACTCTACCAGGTGGTGAAGTTTGGTGAAGATCAGTTTAAAATTGTGACCTGTTGGCGATAAACATAAAAACAGATAGACAAACAAACAGAATAACGCACTCAAGCAACCAATATACTTGAAAAATCTTCGATTTTTGCAAGTAATAAAAAAACAAGAAAATGAAAAATCACTCATATAGTCCAGCAGCCATTTCTCATGAGGCCAAATAAGGAAATTCGTTCAACACCCCCTATAGTCCAGCAGCCATTTCTCATATGAGGCCAAATAAGGAAATTCGTTCAACACCCCCTACAGAAAGGCCCATTGTGATTTTGCTGGGAAGAGAGAGGTCATTGTCGAGCAATTTCTCTCCTCCGAGGCCTTGGTTGTTGAAGGGTGAAAGTGAGCGATTGGAATGCATTAGACTTGAGACGGCTGGGGTTGCGATGCTTCTGAAGTGCTGTTGCTGAGCTCGGGTTTTTTTTTCAAGCTGTCCCAGACTGGTCTGATGCTCTTTACTGTCAAGTAAGACATTGAAACCCTTTTTCTTGCCGAGTCCTGAGAGTGCACTGTTTGAATCGCACCCAGTGAGTGCGTGGAAGCCGAGTAAAGCATTACACAGCTCAGGTCCTAGTTTGTGTGCCAAGCTGTGGATAGGAATATACTAGCTTTATCCTTGATTCCAGTCCGAAACCACAGCTCCCGACACTGGTGTTTCTGTAGTGTGTGGTGCAGAGGACAGCCACATCTGTGTCAGGTGATTGAATCACAATCCTGTTGATATAGAGGCGTTTTGCATGTAGCATATTCGTGTGTCTGCCTCTTCAGATACTGACTTGAGGGGCAGTTCTTTGCAGTGCCCTCTGATGACTAGCACAGACTTCTGCGGGTTCTTGAAACCACCACCGATGACTAGGTGTTGACCATCAAGCAGAGTGTCTACCCCATGTGGCACCATGTGTCTGCCAAGAAGGCACACAAGTTGTTTTGTTTTCTACATTTCCAATGTATTTAGATCCCGCTTTGGAATAGGAGTGGCTGGCCCTTGGATTGTCACCTCTAAGCTGCAGATGTTCCTCGTTTTCTCGCTCCCAAGCTTTGATTGAGAGGCTGGAGTACCGGTCGAAGACAACATCAACCCGCTGACAACCATTCTGACGTAGAGGGAGTAACCAGGCTGTAATACTTGAATGCCATTTCACCGAAGTTTGCAGCACCAGCGGACTTTGTCATTGTACCAGCGCCATTGCATCGACGATGTGGGCCGTAGACATTTGGCTGGTTGTGACTTGTGGCAGTTTTGGATGGACATCTACTTCTTCTCTAACTCAGCAAGAGTACGCTCTTGTTGGCCTTCTCAAGCTGCATCGTAATGGGCCAGGGATAATGGCACTGTTGATAACTCGTAGCTGAGGAGTTCTCTCAGATTGATGTCCCTTGACTTTCCTGTGATCAGAAGGCGGCCAAAGAGTTACGGTGCACTAAGAGTGATAACTTTCTCATCAGTTAGCTTCACTGTTTCTTCTTGCTTGTGTGGCAAATGTTTTGATCTTCAGGTTTGGCAGGGAATCCCAAAATGTCACTTCATTGGTATTCAGTCTCTGTTCAACAAATGTTGTCATTTGAGCTGTGCCGATCTGGTAGGAGTTAACCATGCGTGTAGCAGCATCTGGGGCATCCTGATACCTGTGGCAATGTTAATCAGTGACGAAATTCCATCATCAACATTGTTAGGGAGAAGGATGCGTCATAAGCTCTGACGTGATGACGGTCAGCAGCTTCTGAACATCACTTTCATCTCTCTCCACCCTCTTTGGTGCTGCTTCTCTGTGGTACCAACACGATTTGAGTCCTGTATGGCACATCTCCTTCATTGCGGTTGTGATGGCTGCTCGTTCATGACATGTCAGGAATCATCGTTCTAGAGCTCCTGCTCTCTGACTGATCCTATGATGCCACGTTTGTCTTGCTGTCGTGGTTGATGGACTGCTCTAGGGCCATGTCAGTCCACACTTGAGCAAAAGGTTGAGGCGATCGACTGATGGCATGATTCCAGACATGAACTCTTCATTGACGGCAGGATGGGTCTCAGGCAGCTGGTTCATGTCAGCCAGATAAACAAGAAGCCACCTGGCGTAGTTGGGTCGATCCATTGCGAAGAAGTGAGGGGTCATTGCAGCAGTAGCAGAGAGATGCAGAATCCAGTTTCCAGTCCTCTCTGCCTTGATGAACTGGAGGAGCAGCTGTACCATGGATACATAATCACTCCAGAGGCAAACAGCTGCGACTTGCCCCGTGCCTCAGTTTGGAACCTTGTGAACTCTGATTATAATGTCGTGATAGCATCACACATCCTCAACATGGTGTTCTGGACATCTTTTTCTTCTTCCAGAGCTAGTTGCATGCTGTCACTTGCTCCATCACAGCATCTTCATCTACATCACTGCCCTCCTGCCTAGAGTGCCACTTCACGAAGGCACGCCACTGCAGAAGAAACATGGCTTCCATGACTATCTTGTGGGCTCTCACTCCACGATTGTAAGACTTCCCTTTCAGGAGGGTCGGGTTGTCGAACTGCCATACATGCCAGATTCTATCAGAAGATCCTCGTAGCCTGACATCTGGTACTTTTTACCCAGCACAGCCAGATAATTAGTTGAATGTGGAAGCCTCCTATGCGTATCACCACATGTCTTCAAACTCTTCTTGTAGGCACACTGAATCTCTTTGGCCTTCACATATATAGCAAGGTCAAATGTAATAACGCTGTCATTCTGGCCAAGGTTGCATCATGGACTGCACATTCTTCATAACTGTGTAGCGGTGCTGAACTCTGTAGGGGAACCATCGATCATAGGGCAGTAGCGATGTTTGTGCGAACGGGAACACAGGAGTGTACCACAGCATTGAAGCCACTCAGCTGGGTACTTTTTGTTTTTCTATGGCGAAGAGCTCCACCTCAAACAGCTTCATTGGTTCATCCTTATCAATGCCCAAGCAAGATCCATCTTAAGGCTGCCGAATGCAAGCTTTCAGAGCATTTGAACCATCAGCTTGTATTTTCCCAGAGAAACTGGTAACAGCAGCCGCTTTCCTATGCACTGTACTCTCTGATGGTTGGCAATCCCAGTGGATTCAAGTGTCCGTTTCCTTTTTGTCTGGTCTGAATAGACCCTCGGCTCGGGACTGGACCAAAGTGCCCTCGTTGATAGAGGACTACTGTAGTGGCATGAGTTGTCCTCTTTCCATCAAGAGTCTCTTCAGTCATGTCATTATTGTCTGCTGCCACCTGGACAAAGATGCCTGGGAGATGTTTGATGAATACGTACAAAGTGTCGTCTTGGCTAGGATATCCTGTGCAAGGCTTGTGTCGGTTGCCTCAACATCATCGTAGGAGTCACAGTGGCCCATTCTGCTCAGCATGGTAATGAAGCTGTTTTGACCTCGTCATATGCGAACTGCAATTCCCAGGGCCACATGCTTGGGCATGTTAGTTCTAGCATGAGTCGCACAGTGTACAACATCCTGAGCAAGCATCAAAACACGTCTTTCATCTGATGAGTTGCTACATTCTGGTGCTGAAAACTCATCTTCATCTTCCTTTTCTGGTTTGGCAATAACCCGCGTAGTAGCCAGTAAAGACTGTCTGGTATCACAGATTTGGATTTCGTCGGGTTGATCCATGATATTAGGTGGTCGACTGATATGCCTTGGCATTCATTGATCTCCGACTTGATGAGTTTCGCAGTGCGGTACAGCAGACTCACCCTGTCGCAATCATCCATCGCTGTTGTGGGCTGTTTTCTTGGTACACCGTGCTGTTGCGGTGTTACACTGATAGGCAGAGTTGATGACATCTTGAAGGGATATGGAGCTTGATTACAAAAGCTCGGACTTACTAAGATCATATGGTTATGGAAGACAATGTCATCTCCAAAGTGTTTCTTTAATCGAAGTTTGAGTCGCTGGGTAGTGTAGCTGTCGACTGCCACTCCCTCTCCGCGCAGAAAATGATTGTATCTGTCCAGAAGAATTGTCATATCAAAGGCCTTCACCATTCAGGTCAGCAGAGATATCTTCAGCCAATTGCTTGAATGCCGTATCGGATCAAGTTTCTTGTCTCCCTTCATGGAAGCCAGCATACTGCAGATTAGCTTTGCTGATGTATGAGGCATGGCAATCTCTGTGGTATCTAGCTTCTGCTGCCACTAGATCGTTACTGACAGCACCAGTAGTCCGTAACATGTCTCATCGCCCTTTGCGGTCGCTGCTTGCACAATAGTTTCACAGGCTTGAAAGTTCTGACCATGGTCATCTCCTTTACCCTTCTGTGTGTTTCTTCTTGCAGAAGAGGCACATACAACAGTCAGTGGACGTTGACTGGGACCTGGATACCCTGGAGGTCTCGTCAAACTTGTTTCAGATTGTGTGCCAATCTTAGATTCTTCTGCTGGTGTCGGTGAGAATGCAGATCTTCTCCTCTGCATGTAACGCAGGTTTTCTTTGCTTGTCCATTTTTCGTAGCAATTTGAGTGCCATTTAACATCCGCGGTGTCCAAACTGTCAAAATCTGATTTTAAACGTTCGTATACTTCATCTCGTCGGAGTTCAGTGCTGCACAAGTGTCTGTATGGAGGATCTTCGGGCTTTCCAGTGTCTCGTTTGAGTCCATCTGACAAATATGCACTTGTGAAAGTTAGTCAACTTCTGTCTCTTTACAGGTAAAAGTTGCACTACTGCCTGACTCGAACTGGCCATTGCTTCAGTTGGCTGTAGGATTCTTTCAGATGTTCAATCTGGAATGACACAGAAAAGCAACTATGTTAACCCACAGCCTCTTTTACCATCATTATTAACATGACATTTTTAAACTTTATTTTGTAATTATCTAGTCATAAGAATTTCATAAAAAATAGACTAACACAGCATTTTTAGTCCAGCAGCATGAACCTGTGAAAATTCAATTGTTCAACACCCTACAGAAAAGTTTGACTTGACAACTTAGTATGCTCTAAAAAGTGCCTAAAATATAAAAAAAGCTCATAATATTTGATTTGTTTGTGTTTTTACCTCTTGTGGTTGTACAGTTGAATGAATATCGACATTTCTGTACATATTCTGAAAGAGAATTATAATACGAAGCCAATGATACCTCAATATTGAAAATTGGTTGAGTCAACAAAGATATTCACGTTTACGTTACCCTCCCCTAAATTTTGCTAGCCCACAGTGACCCTCTTGGTAAGTACCCTTGGTATGTATAATGGCCTGTAGAATTTTAATGATACCACAATTTGAAACCACATACTACCTGGAGGTGTTCTATAGGGTCTATTATACCACTCTGTCAAG
>CM068968.1:8263348-8273462 GCA_035128595.1 Eptatretus atami
GAAAGTCAATATCTCTCTGGCTATTCTCAGAGAACTGCCTCAGGTCAGGTCAGGTATGGGAGCATGCGCCAGAGTCGCGCGTCGCTACGTACACTTTCCGCCGGTACTCCAGGGGCCGTTCCCACCCGGATTTCTCCCAATGGCAAATCCTCTCTTCGAGACATGATGATGACTCACTTTCTCGTAAATGTCTCCTGCTCTTACTCTGCTCTAATTGGTAAATCTGATTATGCGTTTGTGAAAGTAACATCTCTCTGGCTAGTCTCAGAGAACTGCCTAAACGCTGGCGAATCTGGCATTTCATTCAAGCAGATTGTCAGGGACTGCAAGCAACCATCTCTCTTCGGGACTGTTCACCCACATCTACTACCCCGATGTTAACTCAGCCTGGGAATTCTTAAACAGAACCTTGCTCTCTATCGAGGAAGTTTTGAACACCTACAAAACAAAAAAGACTGTATAGTCCAATTAAGATTGTTTATTGTGATAAAACAAAGACGCACATGCAGGAGGAAAGCCTGTTGCGAATTCCAAGCAATCTCTAACTACAGGTGAGGTTACATCAAGTATAGATGTAATCTTAACAAGGCATGGTTTATTCTATGAGCATTATTTCTAAGAAAACTAATTTATCAATGGCAAGCTACAGAGAGGCTTTGAGTAAGTACAGATGGGTTTTGTAGAGTTAAAATCACAAACACAGGATTAGAAACGGCTCCATATCTGAGCCTCACTCCAGATGGCCCAGACGAGGGAGTATGAGAATATGACCTTTTGGTCCGGGCATATGTGGGCTAGCAGAGTAGAGATAAGGGTTACAAAGGCTTTTAGTATCGGGAGGAATATGCACACAGGGGACAAAACCTCCCTGCTAAAACCTCTCCTCTCGTTCATCTGTGATTGCTGTGGTGAAAAACCTTGGCTCATTCGTCATGTTTCTGATCCCTGCTGAAGTGCACCACCGTGGGTATGGTGACACAGACTCTGATGACAATGGCAGTGCAAAGCCAAGTGTGTTCAGTGTGTTGATGGCCAATGCCAATGCACGTTCAAAGTCTCTATCATTGCCACCAGAATTCCCTGAACAGCGCCATCCTCAGAAATCCAAGTTGAAGAATGTTATTCTGAAGTGGTTGGAAACAAGTTGTGTTGGCTGGTCACCTGATACTGTGGGTTCCTTTGGACTGACATTTGTGAGTACCATCGCTGATGTCATGTGGTATATTGACCATGAATACCTTCTGACCATGAATACCATAGATGTCTTCGTCCTCCAGGCACGCCACCACTCCATTCATAAGATTTAAAAAAATTTTTAAACCTCCCTCCCTACCTGGAAAAATTGGAAGAGGTGGACGCTAAACAAGTATTTTTTTTATGTGGCCTCACATCAATGATTTTAAAAAGTTCATTCGTCCATCGCTTAGTATAACCTTTTGAAAAATGCGATTTCCATCTGCATATTCTTACTATATCACCAACTTTGAACTTAGGCTTTCTGAGATTAATCTTTTTCATATTCTAATGGCTTGGATTTTGTTGAGGTATGAATCGTATCATTGTACTTATCTACAATGTCCTGAATTAAAGATAACCATTGTTGAGAACCGAGTTGAGTGAATTTTTACATAGTCTCTCTTTTAAAGTGCGATTAAAACGCTCAATAACAACCGCTTTTCCTTCATTAAAAGGTGCTGTATAATGTAATGCCGTTATTTTAAAGAAAAATCATAAATGTTTTGTTGTAGAACTCTGTATCCTCATCAGTCCACATTTTTTTGGTTTTTCTCTTGCTTTTATTGAATATCTGTTGGAAAGCTAACATAAGAGTATTACCTGTTTTGTTTTTCAAAGGGACAACCCACGCATATCTACTCCTCAAATCAATAATGGTTAAAACATACTTGTACCCCTTATCATTATTGAGTTCAATTAAGTCAGCAGACCAGATATAATCAATTTCTTTGGAATAAATCTTCCTTCTATTAAACTTTGTGATTATTGGTTTATGTAATTCATCAGCTAATTGCTCTTCAATCTTCATGACATCATTAGAGCCTATAACTTTTTTGAATTTCCAAGCCCAAGTCTTAATTTATCACTGATCATCTTCTTCATGGTGAACCTATCAATTTTTTCTCTCAAGGTTTGATTTTGTATCAAAGACAAATTATGCAACATTTCTCGATCTGCTTCGTGTTTTTCTTCCAATGTCATGCTAATTCCATAATCAATATCATGCTTCATCCACACTTCATCAACTCTGTTTTTAGATTGAGACCAAGGTTTAGGATTGTTAGCCTCATCTAATGTTTTATCCAAGTTTGTTCCTGGACCACAGAAAGAATACCCTGGTAAATGCAATTGCCCTGGTATTCCAATTGTTGTAAATTTACTTCCTGATAAAAACTTTTGTATATCTGCCCCACGTTTTTGTTTGGAGATGAATTTACTCTTTTTAGAGCCACACACTGAGCATATCCCTTTTTGTATAACCCTCTTATTTTTACTTTGAACAAACAAGATATTTTTAATGTTGGTTTTCTTTTTACATTTGAGACAATAACTCATTTATTTATGAGAAAAATTCCTACAGAACGTGAAAACCTTTTTAGTTTCCAACGTGTACATTTGAATCTTAATTTTAAAAATATAAAGAATCCTTAGAAATGTCTTCACTCTCTCCTCCATTTATTGAAGAAAACAATGTAAAATTTTTAACCAAAGTCAATTTTACCAACATCATCAATAATATAATCTTTTCCTTCTTTCTCTTCTTTATCTTCACTTTCTCGTTAAAATATTCTCCCTGAAATCCCTGAAATTGCTGTTAATACTCTTGATGCATATATTTTTGCTGGACTTGTAAATTATTTGTTATCCACCTCAGTGCAATGAGATCGATATATTTTCTGTAATACCTCCAATCTTTTTTTAATCTCACTGGTTTCCATGTTTTTATATTTATTCATTCTCTCTTTCCTCCCTCTCTCTTTTCTCCCTTGCCTCCCTCTCTCTTCTCCCTTGCCTCCTTCTCTCTTTTCTCCCTCTTCTCTTCCTCTCTTGACTCATTTTCTTCAACTCCTTCCTCATCCCTTACTACCCTTGAACCACTTTCACCCCAAAGAATATTATAGATGTATTCATCTGGATTTCTTGATATTCCTGTATCCAAAATATTTGTTTTTTACAACAGGAAACCAATAAAATTTCTTCTGAATTTCTAAAAGAGCCTTGTATTTTCTCAACTTTAAAAACTTTTCATTATTTAACATTTTAGTTGAATCCAAACTTGTTGGTTGGTCTATTAACTAATTGTGATGGGTCATTTGGAAGAAAACTAACACATGAACCAAGCCTACTCAAAGCCTCAATTATGTGTTTTTCCTTTTCATTCTTCCTTCCTTTACTGGCAACAGAAACTCCATAATCAAGCGAGTTTAGAAAATCAATATACTGTATACTCTATCATCCTCATTTTTTATATTCAATGGTTCATAGAAATAACTTGATTCACCCCTCACAGTTGAACCTTGTTTTCCATCTTTTGTAAGAAGAAACATTCATCTCGGAGTTCATTTAACAGATGGTTGAACAGAACTCAAGAACCATAATTCATGATTAAATATCAACCCCTTTTCTTCAACAAGATGGAATATTGCTGGTTGTTCTGTTGGAATGAGACCTGCTATGGTTTTAGAATCTGTTGAACAGTTATTGTTTTGGAGAACATTCACAACATCATCAGGGGGTTGATTTATCTCTTCCAGTTGTTGAAATAATCCTTCATCATCTATCTATAATTCCACAGCAAATTCTGTCTGTTCGTCTGTCTGTCTGTCTGCGACCGCCGTTTCTCGACGACGCCGGTCCGATCTCATTGAAACTTGCCAGGAATATTGCCGGGGACGCCGCGGATGTGCCTTTTCGAGGTTTGATATCGATCGGACGAGCGGTTCCCAAGTTACGGCCATTTTACTGCTTTTTCAGTGTTGAAAAGGTGTATACATGGCAGCTGAAGGTGTCATTCCACCTTCTCACCTTATCATGCCAATTTTTTCCCAAATTATTAATAACCGGACGATCACCAGTCCGATCGGATTGAAACTTGCCAGGAATATTGCCGGGGACCCGCGGATGTGCCTTTTCGAGGTTTGATATCAATCAGACGAGCGGTTCCGAGTTACGGCCATTTATCTGTCAACCAATGACGGGACACGGTGCTATGACATCACAAATGACGTAACAATTAATGTTTATTTAATTATTATTATTTTATTTTTTTGCACGATTGACGTCACAATTCTTTTTCTTCTTCGTTTGGTATGACGTCACAATCGACACTGGGGACCTGATTATGTGCCTTTTCAAAGTTTGATATCGTACTTCCTCATCCGTTTCAGCTGTTCTAAGTGTTTCCCAAGGTTGAAAGCTGTTTTTTCCCAAGGTTTGAATTAATTAATTAATCCCAAGGTTTGATTATTATTTTATTAATAATTTATTTAATTATTTAATCCCAAGGTTTGATTATTATTCAAATTATTAATTAATCCCAAGGATTGAATTTTCCAAGGGTTTGAAAGGTGTTTTTTTCCATAAGGTTGGAATTAATTGTTGTGCTTGGTAGACATTTGTGAATACATTTACAGAGAGAGGGGCAAGAGAGGAGGGCGAGAGAGGGGGGGCAAGAGAGGGGAGGGGAGAGGGGGGGCGGAGAGGAGGGGCGAGAAGGGAGGGGGGACAGAGGAGGGGGACAGAGGAGGGGGGACAGAGGAGGGGGACAGAGGAGGGGGGACAGAGGAGGGGGAGAGAGGAGGGGGAGAGAGGAGGGGGAGAGAGGGGGTGAGAGAGGGGGTGTCACATTCTTTCTTCTTCGTTTGATGTGCGTCACAATTGATGCTGGGGACCTGATACTGCAAGCACGAAGCTGCACATATCTGGCACGCCCCTACGGGCGTGCTTGAATGGTGTGTGTGTGTGTGTGTGTGTGTGTGTGTGTGTGTGTGTGTGTGTGTGTGTGTGTGTCTGGTTGTCTGTTTGTCTGTTTGTCTGCGAGCCGTTTCTCGACGACCGCCGGTCCGATCTCATTGAAACTTGCCGAGAATATTTCCGGGGACCCGCAGATGTGCCTTTTCAAGGTGTGATATTAATCGGACGAGCAGTTCCCAGTTACGGCCATTTTATTGCTTTTTCAGTGTTGAAAAGGTTGAAAAAAAAGAGGAAGCATTGTGACGTCATTCGTGACGTCACAATGCTTCCGCTTTTTTTTTATATGATGTCACAATTGACTCTGGGAACTGAGTATGTGAAGCTTCACTAAAGCTTCATTCACTAAAAGCTTCACTAAAAACAAATTGTTGTTTTAATTTCGACTAACAACAACGATTTATTCGCGGAATTTTCAATTCAAAGGTAATTTACTTTAGTCTATTGCCTGGGGGGGTCCCCGTGTGCAAGTGATGTGCCCTAAGTTTCTCTTCATTTCTTCAAACTAGGCACCTAGGCACATCGGAAAATGAGGGTGGACATTCTGAATCCTGGCACTAACTCCACAATTGACGTTTGAAATTTGGTCCTGAGCGCCAAATCTGAGGCTGTAATTTGGGGGTCGGGAAACATAAAAGCTGATTTCTCTCGGCAATATTGAAGATATCACAAAAATTACCATCAAAATGTTTGTTTTTAATTGCTCTTTCAGATCCAATACAGTAATTTGACAATTTTTGGCTAATTAGGTCACCAGAGGTCAAAAGGTCACGAAAAATGACCTATGCTTAAAATTTGACCTGGCTACAGAAAATGCCATTTGAAGCTACGTGGATCAATTTTTTTGGAATAAATTGGCAGATTCTGATAGCCAAGGGACTCAGCATCAAAATGATATGCATATATTATGAATTAACCATATACAATTCAGTAAAAACAAACGGAAAATGACTGTTACTTCAAAATGCGTTTTCTGCCGCAATAACATTGCATCTGAACTTTTTTGGACCATTCTACCTTGAGTGACTTCACAGTTACCTCATGCAAACATGGTAAATCAAGTCCTAAATTTCAGAATAGAGTGTGCTTCGCCAAAACACTGAGAGATATTTCTGAAATCAGTCAAAAATGGTCAAAATATTGCAATCTAAGAATTACATGAACCCAATTGGATTTTTGCAACATATTTCACCATCTGTAACGTGACACTTGCAAAATGTGCAACAGGGCAATTTCTTTTGGCGACAAGAACACCATCTTTCAGTCGCACATTTGCCACAATTACAATGGATAGCGAATTCCTCTGGTATTGGCCTGACACCTCTAACGCGCACTAGCGTTTCATCATCTTCCTCAAAGCCATAGGAGAGAGGATTGAGTGGGTCTTCATTGAGACTGAGAATATTGTCATCTCACTGTGTGGCATAATATGCCCTTTTGATATGATACTGAATGGCGTGACTAGTAGGGGCAACTCGTGCAGGGATAGCCCCTTGCTATGATGGTATTGCTGGTCACGGAGGCTGTCCATACTGGTTAGCGTTGTCCCTTTTTCATCACTTGGACCAGATAGCTTTCCGCCTTTACCATATCCTCCTCAGTTGGCCCATTTCTGCTGATCCCAAAGTGTTCCAAACCAAAGGATTGGCTTTGATTGCTGCAGGTTTGGTGCCAACTTTACTAGTGTAGTCACATCCTGTCAGGGTGTGAACTGCAGGAAGCACCTTGCAAAGATCAAGACCTATGCGCGAGGCCAGCAAATGAATGGGAATGTGTCTTGTCGAATCACGGACACCGGCTTTCATCCATAACTCAAGTAAACCTTGGACTTGGAGAGTTTGCCAATAGTACAGAAGGAGGACGAAGATATCAGTGTCTGCCGAAAGCACAACTATTTCTCTCTACTCCATGCTTTACAGCATGCAGTGCATGAGGTATGATGCGACTGTCAGCCTCTTCAATGTCAAGGCAGAGCTCAGAAACCTCATCAGAAGAGCCAGAACAACAAGACATGCAAGGTTCATCAGAAAACCCGCTCACTACTATCTCCTGATCAGTTGGTTTTCCCTTTGCCCTTGATATGGCTTGCTGGGCAAGCAAGAGTTGAAGCTTGTGCTTGTTCTCATTGCTTGGCCAGAATCTATCCATCTCCACTGGCAAAGGGGTATCCTCGCTGACTAGATTCAATTCAATGGGCTGATGTCCTTCCCGCCTCTTTTCTTTCAGAGTCCTTTACTGACAGATCTATATATGAGTCAAAGACTAAATCAATTCTCTGGGCATGCTTTGATGAATTGGAAACATAGTCCAGAATGGCACTGCAGTATTCTCCAAAGGTGTTGTGTTCTTTTGGACTGATCTTCCTGACATTTGCCATGGCATCTACATGTAGCTGTTCTTACTGAGGGTTCGGTGAAATTCGGCTCCTTTGGTCTTCATCCTTTAGATTACTTTCCAGTTCATTCATCAATCCACTCTTGATCGACTTGGACATCAGACCTTCTTCATCAAATAGATAGTAAGAAGCTGACAAATCATACTCTATTAACTCTCTCATAGACCTGCCCCGTGCCCTTTGAAATTTCCGCCACTCGATTCTTGAGCTTATTTTCAGGCTTTGTTTTTTGGGAAACCTTGCCCCCTTTCCTTGCCACCGATTTTCTCATGAATGCTTGAAAAAGTCTTCAGGTTCATTCGGTGAATGGTTTTGAAGAACCTGACAGACTTCTCAACCAGACGTTCTTGCCGGAACTTTTCATAGCGTCTGTCCCTGTGTGTTTCCACATGGAGCAACTGGTCACGAATCACGTCCGTCATAACTTCCTGGGTCATGATGTTGTGGAGCTTGGGTTCAGGAACGTCAGTTTGAAAGGGTTCTCCTTGTTCTGATCACAGTGAGAATAGCTTGGATGTTCTTTTCCCCAAATTCAGTCTCTGATTTGCTGAAGGAAGAGTTGACATCCTGCTGATAGTAGCCTGATCTCATCCACTCAGATCACGATGGAGATTACTAACACCTAACATTTCATGATAAATGATGTCCCACATTGCTACATACTGTTTCTTCTGTGTGCTACCAATTATCCCTGAGCTACTCTTCTTTGACCTATTGATAGTTTGCTCCAGCGCCATGTCTGCCCCAACAGCTTTGAAATTACCAACCGATCGCTTCATTGCAAATCCCCATCTTTGAATGCTTGGTGAACTTGTGGGTAGTTTTCACGGAGTTTTCTCATGTCCTCTAGATACAAGCTGGACCATCTCAAATAGTTGGTAGAGTCAAACGCAGCAAACATTGGTAGCAATGCCTGCACTGCCTGCAGATGTAGCCCAATTGGCCTCACGGTCGCTTTCTGATCAAGTTCTCCACATTTGAAGCCAAATTGATGAATGTGTCCCAGAACTTGAACGTTTCACTGGATTGTACCCTTGGCCTTGCATTTCGAGCCCTGAGGATAATCTGAAATAAATGAAAAGTGCATGTGTGAGCCCTATAACCTTTTTCATTGATGTACATGTACATGCAGGTATTACCTGACTGCATCCTATATTTACAGGCTATGAAAATCATGAAAATTGTCACTATCGAAAATAGTATTACATACCATTTATATCATCATGGTCCCTAAAGGGTTAATACACAATATATGCATATCATTTTGATGCTGAGTCCCTTGGCTATCAGAATCTGCCAATTTATTCCAAAAAAATTGATCCACATAGCTTCAAATGGCATTTTCTGTAGCCAAGGTCAAATTTAAGCATAGGTCATTTTTCGTGACCTTTGACCTCTGGTGACCCAATTAGCCAAAAATTGTCAAATTACTGTATTGGATCTGAAAGAGCAATTAAAAACAAACATTTTGATTGTAATTTGTTGTGATTCTTCAATATTGCGGAGAAATCAGCTTTTATGTTTCCCCTACCCCCAAATTACAGCCTCAGATTTGGCGCTCAGGACCAAATTTCAAACGTCAATTGTGGAGTTAGTGCCAGGATTCAGAATGTCCACCCTCATTTTTCCGATGTGCCAGGTGCTAGTTTTAAGAAATGAAGAGAAACTTATGCACATCACTTGCACACGGGACCCCCCCAGGTCATGGATTACTTGCGAGAAGGTAAACGTGCAAACATTGGTTCAGTTTGAAGCCGATTTCCTTGAATCCTGATTTAGCACGACCCTGCTTTTTTCGCGATGACATTTTATGTACCTCAACGATCGCATTATAACAGGGCCAGGTAGATAGATTAACAGGTATAGATTATGTACTGTACAGTGTACATAATTATATGTGCTATTTTTATACGACTGGCAGCGCTACGTCGGCTACATCACTCGGCAGATAGGAATTTTTCAGCTACATTCAGCCTGGTGCGTTACATGAGTATGTGCCTGGGACACATCACGTCACGCTGACGTTGGAATTCCAAGGTTGGAATTAATTTGTTGTGCTTGGTAGACATTGTGAATACATTTACAGAGAGAGGGCGAGAGAGAGGGGGGAGAGAGGAAGGAGAGAGGGGGGAGAGAGAAGGCGAGAGAGGGGCAAGAGAGGGGAGGAGAGAGGGGGCGAGAGAGGAGGGCGAGAGAGGAGGGGAGAGGAATATTGCTGGGGACCGCGGATGTGCCTTTTCGAGGTTTGATTAATCGAATGAGCGGTTCCCAAGTTACGGCCATTATCTGTCGACCAATATCTGCGAGAGAGGGGACGGAGAGGGGAGGATGAGAGTGGGGCGAGAGAGAGGGGCGAGAGAGAGGAGCGAGAGAGGAGGGGGAGAAAGGAAGGGCGAGACTAGGGGGGAGCGAGGGGGGCGAGAGGAGAGGGGCAATTCTTCAACACAATTCTTCTTCGTTTGATATGACGTCACAATTGACGCTGGGGACCTGAGTATGTTTCCCAAGTTATGCATTTATATACGGTTGGTCCAATCTAAATGAATAATGCCCAATCCAGTCGTCGTTTACGCACCTACGGGCCCTCCCCTACGGGCCCGTACTAGTCATATTCTAATTCTCCTATATCTTCTAGTTCTTGATCCATCATTTGACGAAAATCTTTTATAATTTGAAGTTTTTTAGGGGTGTATTCTATCATAGGAACTGTAGACATTTGTTGGGAGTTTTTTT
>CM068968.1:8278563-8292939 GCA_035128595.1 Eptatretus atami
ACTTGGGTAAAGACATTTCTCTTCTTACTAAGAAGGGCATTTACCCACATGATAATATAGATTCCTTTGAAAGATTTAAAGAAACAAGACGTCCTCTTCAAAAGCGTTTTTATAACAAGTTAGAAAGATGTCATATTATGGGTGAAGAATATGAAAGAGCAAAACAAGTTTGGAAAGAGTTTAGGATCGTATAAATATTTACAGATAATTTTTGTGCTGTTCATTTGAATAAAGAGAGTATAACGATGGATAAACCGATTTATGTGGGAACATCTGTTTTAGATCTTTCAAAGTATTTAATGTATGATTACTTTTATAATAATCTAAAGAAAAGATATGGTGAGAATATTGTATTGCTATATATGGATACAGATAGCTTCATCCTAGAGATAACTACAGATGATGATGTTTATAAGAATATGAAAGAAGATGGAGATATTTATGATACAAGTAATTATGATCCGAATAACCCGCTCTTTTCGAATAAGAATAAAAAGGTTATTCGTAAATTTAAAGATGAAATGGGTGAATTTGTGGGTTTTGGATTAAAGGCATATGCTTACAAATACTTAATGAGAGGGATAAATGAATTCAAATGTGAAAAAAACTTAAAGGTCTAAAGAAGAGTGTACTGTATTAAAAGAGACCATGAACTTACAACATTACCTTGAATGTATATGGAAGAGAAAGGATGTTTATAGAGAGATGAATCTTATTAGAAATTTTAAACACGAAATATTCTCAGGGACTGTTAGTAAGAATGCTCTAACAGCATTTGATGATAAAAGATATATAATGAGTGATGGAATAAATACATTACCTTATGGGTTTAAAGTATAAGTATTAATAAAATAAAAAAACATGGGGCTGGGGGTTTTACTGGGCTACCACTGCATTAATTTTAATTGATGAATAAATTAAGTTATTTCTGAAAATAAAACACAAATATTTATGGGATCTCTATTTGACTACTCAATTTGATAAAATAAATGATCATGTGAAAGGGAGGTGAAGCCCAGCCCCCAGCAGGGCAGTAGTGTCAAAAGGGAGGTGGTTGACGAAGTAATGTGTTCCAGTTTGAAAAGGAGAAATATGAGTGAGCGTTAGTGATCATATATTGCGATTTTGAGAAATGGGACACATTACAGCATCAAACCCTCGTTTTTGACACTACTCTTACCTCTTATGGAGTAACACTGGGCCACCCTGACGCTACTCCCAGGTCCTTTTATTTTATATAATAAACAACCTTGTAGCCTTACCTTTAAATTTTGGTTCGGGCTTGCACAACGTCCACAGAGAGAAGCGGGTGTGCATGTGCAAGCTACCCAGCCACAGCAATTCACCCTCTAAAGAGAGATTTTAAAAGGTCTCTTACCTTTGTCCCTAATCCCCTTTGGCGCCATGTGCTTGCTGTCTGCCAGGCAGAGCCCCCCCCATCCCCTCTCCAGACGGGCAAGCCCTGCTCATTGCGCCAGATTCTGTCGAGGAAGTTTTGAACACCTATAAAACAGAAAAGACTGCATAGTCCAATTAAGATTGTTTATTATGATAAAACAAAGACACATGTACGGAGCGAAAGCCTGTTGCGAATTCCAAGCAATCTCAAACTACATGTGAGGTTACATCGAGTATATATTTAATCTTAACAAGGCGTGGTTTACTCTCTGAGCATTATTTCCAAGAAAACTAATTTATCAATGGCAAGCTACAGAAAGGCTTTGAGAAAGTACAGATGGGTTTTGTGGAATTAAAATCACAAACACAGGATGAGAAACGGCTCCTTATCTGAGCCTCGCTCCAGATGGTCCAGACAAGGGAGTATGAGAATACGACCTTTTGGTCAAGGAATACAGTATATGGGCTAGTGGAGTATAGATAAGGGTTACAAAGGCTTTTAGTATTGGGAGGAATGTGCACACAACAGACAAAACCTCGCTGCTAAGTTTTCCCAGTATATATTTATTAAATTCTTTCTGGCACACAAGCTTTATGAAGGCAAATTATCATTTTACCCCATTATAAGGTCAATGAAAGTATATTTTACCACATCTCTCATGCACAGATTCATCCCATCTCGTTTTCAATTATCCTACCCCTCTTCCCGACCATGGTACACTGATGAGGCAGTTGCTCTGGCGAGGTAGTTGTTCTGAAACAACATGCCTTCTCTTCTTCGAAGGTAAATCCGACCGAAATCAATCTCTGTGCATTCCAAAAAGTCCACAACAAGTGTGTGTCCACTCTCAGGAGAGTCAGAAAGCAACATCTGTACAACCTCAAGAATGAACTTTCAAACTTGCCTCCCTCCTCTAAAATCTGTTGGTGCCTTGTTAAGTCTGTCTCTGGAGTATGCTCCCCTTCCATCCCTTCCCTCACTTCAAATGGCACCACAGCCAACTGTGGTGCCATTTGTGGTGTCGTGCCATTTGTGGTGAGGTGTGGTGCCAACTCCGCTCGTGAAAAGGATGAATACCTCCATTCTGTGTTTGCCTCCAAATCTTGTGTCCCCAAACCTCTCACTCTCGGTACACATCCTTCCCCGTCATACCCAACTGCTCCTGGATTCTGTGTATTTTGCACCTGAGAAGGAGGAAAAGGCTCTTTCAACCCTTGACTATGACTCTGCAACTGGACTGGAGGGCAGTGGCTCACAAGTCCTAAAAGCCTGCTCTGCTGCTCTTCTTGCACATCCTCTCTCTCTGCACTTTTCACCCTATCATTTGCATGAGGTCATCTTCCATCTGCTTGGAAGTCGGCCAACATCACTGCAAAGGTGCAAAAACTGATCCCCTCAACTGCAGACCTATTAGCTTACTTACAATCATCAGCAAGGTCATGAGTCCATTATCCTGCTAATATGAAATCTTTCCTTTCCTCCACCAACCTCATCTTAGTTCACCAATTTGGTTTCAGACCAGGTCACTCCACCTTGGACATGCTGCTTTTACTCTCCCAACAATGGATGGAACAATGTCACACATGAGGTCAGGGACCTTTACTCTCATAGCAAAGATGTGTCACTCAACAGAATCCTTTCATCTACTCTCGCTGTCAAGGCTGGAGTGCCCCAAAGCAGTGTTCTGGTCCCAGTCCGATTCCTGATCTTCATCAATGATCTCTCTGAATCTCGGGGAAATCCTCTTTATCCATTTGCTGATGACTCCACACTCTGCTGTGACATCCCTCATCTTTCAGACAGGCAGGTTGCAGCCTCTTCTCTCGCATCAGACCTTGAAAAAAAAAATCACAAACTGCTCAAACACTTGGAATAGGTCTTTCAATCCTGACAAATATCACACTCCCACCCCTCTTCAAAAGGACAGTCTGGCAATACCCTCCTATCTAATTTCTCATCAATCCTCTTGAGGAAGTTCAGTCATTCAAACTCCTGGGACACACTATGATCTTTCTTGGGCAAACCACATTCCAAAGTGCCAGCTGCCGACTGGGCATCCTCAGTCATACAAAGTCCTTTCTTGGCACACCTGAGCTTCTATCCACTGACAAGGGCTTCATCCACAGCTTGATGGAAAACTGCTCTCCCCTCGAGGCTGACACCCCTGCCTTGCTCAGCTTGATGCCGTGGAAATCAAGGCCTTTAAGATTATTGGAATCTCCCGCAATGAAGCTGAGTTGATGGGCCCATCACTTCACCATCGCAGACAGGTTGGTGTTCTCTCTGTCTTCTAACGCCTCCTTTTCGGTCTTCCACCCTCTGCTCTTTCCATGTGCACACACGGTCCACCATTAACCCCCTTCTAGCTGTTTTGTATGCAGCCTGTGGCTGCTGGTTGCATCATATTTCTGAAAGCATGGCTGTGCCACTGATGCAGTGCCCCTGTAACCAGTAAACTGGTACTCATTTTTGCTGACTTCAGAAGGATGACAGGCTGAGTCAACCCACCTGGTGTTATTTGTGGCTCAACAGTGGCTCAAAATGAATACCCAAAGATCATAAGCCAGCTACCATAACTGTGAAGTCAATACCAGGCTTTCCCCTTCTGGTGAAACGACCAAAATCCAGGATCACTGCTCATCTCCACTCATTCGTTCCTCTTTTTCTAACTTGTGGAACTAGTGTAGCCACATCTCTTCAATCCCATTCTTCCCTCTTGGTCTTCAAAACAGTGCTGTTCACCACCATCTCAGATTGTCTCCAATTCAAAACCATGATTTTTTTCTACCCTCGTAAACCTCACCGCAATCACTCCTCCTTCCAAATTTCCAGTTTTCCCTCTTGGAGTTTCCATCTGTATCCAACTTGTCCACCACATGCATCCTCTCCTGCCCCCTATTCCTCCCCACACCCATTATTTGGCCATGTCTTCCAACTGGTGGTGTTTTTTTCCTGGTGAAACCTGATTTTCCTGGAGCAGAGCAACTGGTGGTGTTTCCTTCCTCTACTGCTCCTTTTGCATGTCTCTATTGTTCCTTTTGCGTCCTGTATTTTTCTGTTACGTCCTGATCCTTTCAGTGTCCTGGCTTTTCCACGAGCCTCGATTATGAATTCAAAAAAGAAAGCTTTGAGCTCACATGGTTTAATTAAGAATTTTCCACAAATTTTGCATTTATGTGGGCATTCTTCTTGTTTGCAATATACTTTCTCCCCATTGTGAATTAGTGTATGTTTTCAAGTTCGATGACCGAATAAAAAGCTTTTTACACAATGTACATTTCTACAGGCATTCTCCATTGTGAATTCTCAAATGTCTTTTGAGGTTGCACGAGTGAACTAGAATGGCAATTAGTAGAGCAAAACCTCCACCAGGCTGAACAGTTTACGTTTTGTATCCCACTGATAAGGCGGATCTGGATTCGGATTATTTTCGTTATTTTGTTACGTCCTGATTATTTTCTGATTATTTTGTCTGTTACGTCCTGATTATTTTCATGTGTTGGCTCTTCCATGAGCCTCAATTAGGAAAAAAAAAAAAAAGAGTTTTGAGCTCGCATGATTTAATAAAGGACTTTCCACAAATTTTGCATTCATGTGGGCATTCTTGTTATTTGCAATATTCTTTCTCTCCTTTCTTTTGAGGGTGGACGGATCAATGAAAGACTTTCCACAAATTGTGCATTTCTACAGGTGTTCTCCATTGTGGATTTTCATGTGCGTTTTAAGGTTGGATGACTGATTAAAAGATTTTCCACAAATTGGGCATTTGTAAGGGCGTTCTCCATTGTGGATTCTCATGTGTGTTTTAAGGTGACACGACCGATTAAAAGATTTTCCACAACTTGAGCATTTGTATGGGCACTCTCCGCTGTGAATCATCATGTGTTGTCTCAGGCTCGATAATACACCAAAATATTTTCCACAACTTGTGCATTTGTACGGGCGTTCTCCATTATGAATTTTCATGTGTGTTTTAAGGGTGGATGACCACTTAAAATATTTTCCACAAACTGTACATTTGAATGGGCGCTCACCATTGTGAATTCTCATGTGTGATTTAAGGTTGGATGAGCAAATAAAAGATTTTCCACAACTTGTGCATTTGCATGAACGTTCCACATTATGAGTTCTCATGTGCGTTTTAAGGTTGGATGATTGACTACAAGATTTTCCACAAATTGAGCACTTGTATGGGCGTTCACCATTGTGAATTCTTACGTGTGATTTCAGGTGACACGATCGATTAAAGGATTTTCCACAACTTGAGCATTTGTATGGGCACTCTCCGCTGTGAATCATCATATGTTGTCTCAGGTTCGATGACCCATGAAAAGATGTTCCACAAACTGTGCATTTGTACGGGCGTTCTCCATTGTGAGTTTTCATATGTGTTTTAAGGGTGGATGACTGATGAAAATATTTTCCACAAACTGTGCATTTGTATGGGCGTTCTCCATTGTGAACTCGTGTGTGTATTTTAAGGCTGTCTAACCGATTAAAAGTTTTTCCACAATTTGTGCATTCATATTGGCCTTCATCATTGTGAATTCTCATGTGTGTTTTCAATTGGAATGGCCAAGCGAATGATTTTCCACAAGTTTTGCATTTGTATGGACATTCACCTTGTTTTCCTTTGTAAGCCTTGTTAAAATTATTCTGTGCAAACATTTCGTTGTTCGGTTTATATTGTTTGTAAAAAGTCCTCTTGGTTGTTTCAGTTGGCAAGTCCTGCGGGCATGTGGCTGGATTGTTCATAATAGTAGGTGCAGTCTCCCTCGTCGATTCAGTGGATTCTCCTGTAAATACATCACATGACTTATAAAAACAAAAATTACATCAGATTCTGTTCAATACACATAACATCATTCTAACAAACGTCAACAAGGCTAACATGTACATAACGTATGTATTTTCTCCACTGCAGAAACGTAAAAATTAACCACCACAATTAACCACACGATGACCTAACATTCAAACTAATCCTCTGTATTCCCTCAACATCCTTACTGTTAAAATATTGGAATGAAAAAAACAAAGCTGATGATGAACTGAAAGGGAGAATCAAACTGGTTGTTTGGTTAATTAGTGATTCTTCTCTCCTTCTTAATCATGGTGAGTTGCTGATTCTAGACCAAAACTACCAGACTTAGCAAAGGGAAATGTCAAGCTATCTTACAAAGAAATTTGACCATAAAGCATACATGTTAGTCATTGCAATGCATAAATCCAAGTCCGAAAGAATCCATCCCTAACACCTAATATATTTCTGCTCACTTTTGCTCGGAAAGCTCACTCAGACAAACAGTCTGATCGCTGGGATATTCTTTGGAAGAATGCAATGTTAAAGTTTTATCATGTAATGTGCATGAGTTAAGTGACTTTGTTCTTGCCATCACAAAGAGTTAAGTTGCTGGAGGATAGGGCGACCTGTGAAAGTTGCTGGAATTCACCCAATTCCCCCTGATCGGGGTCTACGCTGACTGATAACTCTGCAACAGGTGATGAAACAGCAAAGGGCTTCCCTTGTGTAGCTTTTTTGATTGCTTTTTGCAATTTTCTTTGTCTGGAAGAGCATGGGGGATAATTTATTTAAATCCTAGCTTCCTGGGGGTTAATTGATTGGGTGAGAGCCGATTGGTTATTCCCTACAATTACGGGTGAGAGATGTGATTGGTTCTTGGTATATATTTTACTGGAAATACAACCCGTCGTTTGCTGATGTGGATATTAAAGGGGGGAGAGAGAGGAGGGAGGGAGGGAGAGGGAGGAGGAGGGGAGGGAGGGGAGGGAGAGGAGGAAAGGAGAGAGGAGTTGGGAAGAGAGAGGAGAGAGGGAGGGAAGAAAGAGGAGAGTGGAGGGATGGAGGGAGAGGGGGAGGGGAGAGGATGGAGGAAAGAGAGGGAGAGGATGGAGAGAAAGGAGGGGAGAGGAGAGGATGCAGGGGGATGGAAGGGAAGCTAGGAAGGGGGGGGGGTGGAGAGCGAGGAAATGGGGTAGGGAGGTGGGGAGAGCGACATCACCAAATGTTGCTATACACTATGGGAAGGAGGGGTGCAATGAGGTGTGTGTGTGTGAGAGGGAGAGGAAAGAGAGAGGGGAGAGAAGAGAGAGAGAGAGAGAGAGAGAGAGAGGAGGAAAAAAAAAACAGAGAGAAAGGTGAGGGGTGAGTGGGGCCTTAACAAAGAGAATGACATGTTATGCTTCATGACCAAACACACACAAAAAAAAAATGTCAGAACAACTGCACACATAACGACACAAGTTTGTAAAGTCATCCGCTGGCACATTTGCAAAAACTTTGATATCCCAGTTCCAGAAAATTTGTGGAAACATGAACCAAAATAAATCACTGAAAACATGGAAGTACTGCTCATGTTTGACCTAATGATACCATCGAGCATGAACATTGAAAACAAAGCATTACGACTAGATATCATACTTAGGTACAAAACAGAGAAGAAGGCATTGCTAATTGAGGTGTTATCAGTGATTTTGGACTAAGCGATGCAGAAATCAAGAAAATGACCAAATACGAAAAGCTCAAGAATGACGTGAAAAGATCCTGGAAGCTGAAGAATGCCAAAGTTCTACCAGTGAGAGTTGGAGCTACAGGAATGATGACAAATAACCTCACAAAGATATTAAAAACCATCCCTGGGAATATTACTGCAAACAAACTACAGTTGGAACCTCTCCGGTCCGCTCACTCCGAATCTGATTCGTTCACACTACAGTCCCACTCAACAGAGGGGGAAGGGTGGTGAGCAGGGGGAGGGGGAGTGATAGAGGGGTGGAGAGAGAGGAGGGGAGATGGGAGGGGTCAGAGAGGGAGAGAGAGAGAGGGGTCAGGGTTGGAAAGAGGGAGAGGGGTGGGAGAGAGGGGTAGGGTTAGAGGGAGAGAGAGGGGGGATGGGGGTGAAAAGGAAGAGGGTTGAGAGAGGGAGGAGTGAGAGAGCGAATGGGATGAGAGAGGAAGAGGGGGAGGGGGAGAAGGATTCCGGCAGATGTGACGCTCAGTTTAACGTCCATCCGAGAGACGGCATACACATTAATGAATCACCCTGCTGTGAAACACTGGTATCAAGTTTATAGCTGGGTCATGATTGAACCAAGGCTAGACAGCTTAGAGCGAACATGCGTACCTCTTGGCTTTCCTGCCGTGATGTGGCAATTTATTACTTCATAACAACTGAAAAAGTTTTTTCATTTTTTTACTCATATTTTACTTAATTATAATGAAAGGGATAATGGATATTTGAGAAGTTGATCTACCATCGTGGTTATTTATGAAAGCAATGAAATCAAAATGTGGGTTTTTTTTCTTAACACCAGAAGTCATCATCAAACTGTCAAAATCAAAATGTGTCGGCATTGACAGAAACCTTCATTGGGATGGTTCTTGAAGAAAGAAGCTTCAGCATCATTTGGTTCTGGGAGATCCAGGTGGACATCAACGTCGTGCTCAGTTTTCACTTCCACTTTCACAAATAAATCTGAAAAAAGTAACGTTTATTAAATGCAGACACTCTTGTGTCAGATGCATAACTGGTTCCATACCCTTAAAATAGCTATATAAATATTGCATCAAATTCATTGATTTTAGGTCTTCCCTTAAGAGAGAAAATAAAACATTTCCCCACAGCAATGGTGTGGTGTCAAACCATTACAATAACAAAGCATTACGTTCTGTACACATTGCCTCAATGTTACGAAATACTTCCTACCAGACCACAACTACCACCCAAAATCACAACCATTGCAATGGAGAAGGCAAGACAAATGTTTTCTCCCCAACTGGCATTATTTGCTAAGTTACGACAAGTTCACATTCAACTGTGACTCGTCCCTTTTTTGTCTCTGAAGTCAACCCTCGTGGAAAACAAAATGACAGAGTGTGGCACGTTAACAGATTCACACATATCAGGAATGGAATGAATACGCCAAAGCTATGACACATGACCGGATGATAAGGGGAGTGGAAAGGAGCAAATGATTCGGCAAGAGGAGAAAAGCTCATGAGTGGGTCTGGAAAAATAATGTGTTGATGAGGAATTACTGTATTTTGTTGAAGGACTGGTCTGGAAAGATAGCTTAGACATGAGGGTCAACAACCTGGAGGTTCAGAGTCACATGCGACTCTTTTAAAACTTTTGTGCGGTTCCTGAGCCTGATCGATCAAATCCCCTTTTTCTCACTTTCAATTTTCAAAAAAATATAGGACTGTGCATCCTGAATCTCACCTGGATCAGAAGCAACAGTCACTGAAACCCCCTGCAGATCCCCTCAGATCCTGATTTTTTTTTTAATGCCATGAACAAACTTTGGTACATCATGGGTGATGAGGGTTGTGGTCGTTTCATTGAAATTGTGCGTGTACTTTTGGGTAGATCATGAGCAATAGCCACTCAAACCCCCTGCAGACCCATGAACATGAGGTCCTGACCCTGTTTTTTTTTGATGCTGTGAACAAACTTTGGTACATCACGGATGATGAAGGTTGTGGTCAAATTTCAATGAAATTGTGTGTGTAGTTTTGGAAAAGAGAGCAAATACCTATTTTGGGGGGTCAAACCCTCCCACCCCACCCACCCCTGTATACCCCTTTAATGAGCACAGATTTTGATGTGGTCAATAAACCTTGTTACATCAATGGTGATGAAGGTTGTGGTCAATTTTCATCGAAATCGTATGTGCAGTTTCGGAAAGGAGAGCAAATACCTAATACCTGGGGGTCATTTGAGCCCAGATTTTGATGCCGTTAATTAAAACTTCGTAAGGCATCAAATATGAAGCTAGTGGCCAAGTTATATCAAAATCGTGTGTTTGGTTCAAGCGATAATGACTGAAGTGTTTGTAGACTCACTGACTGACTCACTCACCTACGGACATTGCTCGATCGCATAAGCTCACCGGACTAATATAAAGTCCAGGTGAGCTAATAATACTTGATAACTTTGGCAATCATAAACAGGAAAATACATCCGATTACAGGTGAATTTTGTGAGCATGACATACACATTGTGCTTCACACATAGTCCACAGAGCAGTCATTTGGGCCATCTTGTTGACAATAGCACAACCTCAACCTCCAGCCTGAGTTTACAATTTGAACTCCCTTTCTAAGAAGCAAGCGACACTCTTGTCATCGCTGGGCAGGTAAACAGAATCACAATAATGAATGATTTATATCTAAATAACAAAGGAGATGTTGTTTTGATAACGTTTTTTTAACTCCCCCTTTTAAAGTGTGTGTTGGTGACATCACCAGAATGAGATTCTCAGGGTAGTGCAAGAGATGGTAAATTTACCTTTTATTTCTCATTGTGGAATTATGTACATGAAGTGAAGTGTGCGCGTGTGCGTGTGTGTGTATGTACGTGCCACTGCCACCAGCCGTCATCTCCACTCGCGAGTCTAAGACTGAATGGAGCTTTCCCTAGTCCTGAGGCATCCACCTTCACCCCAGCAAGGAACCACGATTATCGACCAAACGGTCTCCTTATCCATGCTCCGTTTAATAGCGCCAACCCCAGTTCTGAAGCATCCATATTCACCCCAGCAAGGAACCACAACTCATGGACCAAGCAGTCTCATTATGTGTTCCGTTTCCACCTCCATCACCGAAGTGATGACGATGTAGATATGCGCGACCTCTCGTGTGACCTCTGGGGCACACCCAGTGTGTGTGTGTGTGTGTGTGTGTGTGTGTGTGTGTGTGTGTGTATGTGTGTCATTGGTTGTTATCTCCATTTAAGAGTTTCAGGAGTGGAACGGAGTCCTCCCAGGACTGAAAGTATCCACCTCCGCTTTGGTAAGGGATCACGCTTCATGGACCAAGCTGTTCAACTTTTGTTGCTCTAAGAGTTTTGTTCCGAGAGCTTTCAGGATCGTCACCGAACCCCAAACTGCCTCCAATTGTAGTTGTGTTTGTGGTAATATCCCTGGGGATGGTTTTGAAAATATCAGTGAGGTTCTTGTTTTTTTTCATGTTTCTCCAATTATCACTGGTGCAATTTTGACGCTCTTCATCTGTGTGTGTGTGTGTGTGTGTGTGTGTGTGTGTGTGTGTGTGTGGTGTGTGTGTGTGTGTGTGTGTGTGGTGTGTGTGTGTGTGTGTGTAAAGTTTGTCTCACTTTGAACCAAACACATTGTAATCGGCAATTCACATGGGTATGTGTTGCCTGTCACCTGTTTTGTTATATCTCCCTGGCCAAAGTGTACAACAATATCGTACTGTAGACAGTGTCCAACGCTACAGGGCAAGCGTAGTCCCCAATTATTTGGCCATGCCAACGTACAACACAAATAATCTCCTTCACCGATATGAATAGTTAGTTTCCTTTGTCCTCTGCCTGTACTCAAATACGGCCACGGGGTCACGTGTGTGCACAAATTTCTGACATCTGTAAACACCTTCTATATCTGCACTGCATTGTAGGATATGGATACTGTATCCGTGTTTTTAGATGGTCATGCTACAAAGTATTTCATTTATTTTCAGGAAACATAAGTTTGTGACATTCATCAATCATACTGTGAAGGTCAACAAACATTTGAAGAAATAAATCAAAATTGGAATTAAAAGTGATACTAAATTGGCATAATCAAAGGGGTTTTAATGAAATGGCTTCAAAAAGGAAGAAAATCTGGATTTGGGATAAGGAATGAAATAGTGGTTACATGTATTGCAGCTCTTAAGATATTGTGTTTTTGACCAAATTTGAAAAAATGGTTCTTGTTATTTGGGTTGCCGACCTCTAGCTTGGAGGTACAGTATATGCACATGTCTTTGAGCTTTCGAGCCTGAGTACAAATCTTGACTCAGGTATAATCTGCTATCCTTGTTTTTCACATGCAAGGCAATTCATCAATGTATGCACCATCTCTCGGAAGAATGTGAAACTGAGTGTCCCATCTGCTGGCATTAGTTAGTGGACTTAAAGGATCCAATGATGTCTTTCAGGAAGTGCTGGCAAGTTAACCCCAGCACTCTGAACAAATTCATACCCAATCCTGCAGTCAGAGCTGCATCAGTGACAATGCCAGACTTCCAGCAATGCTGAAAACTAACAGCCGAAACAAAGATTGACCCTCCACAGAACAGCGTTCTGTCTATGCTGTCACTGACGATACACCAACAAGCGATTAAACCAGTCCGGTGACTGATGTGAGCATGTAGTGTTGGGGTTCTCCTGCATGTGCTACTTCTCAATGCAGCTGTGGAAGAAAATGCCTTTGGGATATGGGTTTGAATGTGTGGATTGGGGTTGTATTGCAGTTTGAATGTGAGGGTTAGGGTTGGGTTTGAATGTCAGGGTTAAGGTTGGGTTGGGGTTTGAATGTGAGGGTTAGGGTTGGGCTCCAGATGAGTTGGGTTTGGATTTAGGTTATCATGACAAATACTCCAGCATATGCTCCTGGATAAATTATCCCGAGCTTGGTCCTTGAGTGCTCACAGTGGTATACAACAGAGTTTGGTGAAGCACCAACCGATTGCCTTTGAGGACTTAATCTGATGAAGTCTTAGTTTGAGGTATGAGGACATTGTTTATTTATTTATTTTGTTTTCTGTAATTCCTGAACATAAAACAAACCCAAGATATCTTCTTCATTCAAATCATACGATATAAAAGTCCAAGGAACTGTGTCCAGTACATCAATGATTTAAAGAAAGCTCACTCGTCCATCTCTTCCTATAACCCTTTTCAAAATGTGATTTCCATCTGTAAATTCTAACAATATCACCAACTTTAAATTTTGGTTCTCTCGAGTTAATCTCATTTGTGTATTCTAATTTTGCAAATATTCCTGATAGTTTTGATTTTGTTGAGAAATCGACTGTATTATTGGATTCACCTATACTATCTTGACTAATAGAAATCCATTTCTGATGTCCGAGTTCTGTAAATATTTTGTCCAACCACTCTTTCAAAGTGCGATTAAAATATTTTATGACAACCGCCTTTCCTCCATGAAAAGTGCTGTATAATGTAATACCATTATCCTTCAGGAAATTCACAAATGTTTTACTGTAAAACTCAGTTATATATCAGTCCTGACATTTATATATATATTGTGTTAAATCATTTAATCTCACCAAGTCATTTGGATCTGGAAGGCTGTCAGCATGTGAGAATTTATAAGCATTTTTCACATTAATATTTTTTTGTTGTACTCTCCTTATGTCTATGCTTTTGTATAATAATTTGACTAATCAATATCCAGCTCTTGAGATATGCCGAAGATCTTAGCAGTGGGATACAAAACGTGTTCAGCCTGGTGGAGGTATGTGCTCCACTGAGCACCATTCTAAAACTGCAAGCATTTGTCTTCTTCTCACCGTCCCAACCCAACATTTGCTGATGACTCCTCCACTCTCTGCCGTGACATCCCTCATCTTTCGGACAGGCAGGCTGGAATCCCTTCCCTCACTTCAGACCTTGAAAAAAAAAAATCACAAACTGGTCAAATACTTGGAATAGGTCTTTTAATCCTGACAAATATCACACTCTCACTATCTGTCTCCGAAAGGACAGTATGGCAAACCCTCCTATCTACTTTCTTAATGATCCTCTTGAGGAAGTTCAGTCATTCAAACTCCTGCGTCTCACTATCAGCCATGATCTTTCATGGGCAAATCACATTTCAAAGTTGGCCTCCAAAGCCAGCTGCCAACTGGGCATCCTCCATCGTACAAAGTCCTTCCTTGGCACACCCAAACTCCGATCCACCTTGTAGGCCTTCATCCGCAGCCTGAAGGCGTACTGCTCTCTCCTATGGGCTGGCTCCACCGCCTCACATCTTGCTCAGCTTGACGCTGTGGAACCAAGATCTTTAAAGTTATTGGAATCTCCCACGATGAAGCTGAGTCGATGGGCTTATCACTTCATCATCACAGATAGCTCGGTAGTTTCTTTGTCTTCTACTGCCCCCTTTCTGATCTTGCTGCACCCTCTGTTCTTTCTGTGCTTTGCCCA
>CM068968.1:8297300-8314560 GCA_035128595.1 Eptatretus atami
CAGGAAGAAATGAACTGCATGAGATTGACAATCTGTGCCAAAGGGTGCAAGTGGCTGGAGAAATGTTTGAAGTATCAAATATCTGTCTTTCATCTTCTTGCACTTCATAACACTTCACAGTTCAGGAACAAATTGGAATAACTCGTGAATAAACACACAGATCCCATCAGAAGTGATGTAGATCACATGACTCACCATCCAGCTGGTTGCTTTGCTCCTCTTCGAGACAAAAGGAGTTCACATCGTCTATTTTTATCTGCAGAATCTCAGAAGATCCTTCCAGCAACTCAACCTTCATTCCACACCCGACCACAGTCGGCTGTTCCAATTCTGGCTGCTTACGACAGGAATCCTTCCAACAGCCAAAATGAGCGGACATGGTGAGTGAACCTTTATAGAGGCAGGAAACATTCCACTCTTCATGATGTTTACTTCACTCTGAGTACATTGATTCCACACAGGACCGACATTTGAAGTACCTCTGTACTTGAGACTTTATCCTCTACCCAAATCAGTGACAGCACTTTAAACATTCATCACACCTACATGCATCCTGTGACACCCACAAAAATAAATTGTTCATGTTGGAGGTTCTAAAGACAATATTGTAGTTGTATTAAATGTTGATGTAAATTTTGATTTGGCCACATATAAAACACACAAAAGTGTCGATATTGATATTAAATCTAAGCCTGTTCAGCAATTTTAAGATGAAGATATTCAATGGTGAGAAGACCTTACACACAATGACAGGGGATGTGCATGTGTAATCCATGCAACACATATGCTAATATATCGACAGTTCCCCCACATCACAAGCTTTCAGGTAATCTTCTTCTCCTCCTCTTCCCTTTATAAGGGGTCAAGTCGGATGGTACTAAGCATCTGCCCTGCCTTGACCATGATACTCCTCCACCTCCCTCTGTCCTCAGCCAACTCTCTCCACTCTCCAACTATCCCTACCTAACTGATATCCGTCCTCACACAACACTCCCATCTCAACCGCGGTCTATCTCTTTTCCTCATACCTCGCTCCTCAACCTATCCACTCTTTTTGCCATTCTCTCTTCCTCCATCTGCACCAAGTGCCCAGCCATCGAAGCCAGCATTTCACCAATCACCAACCTCCCCATCAAGCTCATCTGCACACCAATCTCCTCCCTCAGTTCATCCATCCTCCTTCTAGCCATCCACTTCACTCCTACAATCTTCCTAACCCAGTTCTCACAAACATGCAAACTGTTGTTTTCTCTGTCAGTGCCACCATCTCCAGAGCATAAAGGTAGGCTGGCGTTACACATGACATGAGAACCTTCCCTTTCAATTTCCTTGATATAATTCTGTCTGCCATTACTCCCTCCACCCTCCTCTCCATGCATCGCACCACCTGAATCCTCCTCCGCACCTCTTCCTCGGACTTAACATCCCCAGTCACTGTTCCTTCCAGATATTCAAACCTATTTCCCTGTCTGATCGTCTTCCCCTCTAACCTGTATTCTTTTTTTTCTGTTACCTGACCCATATCATTCAGTATTTTCCACTCATCTTTCAGCCCATGTTTCTCAATGCCAACTCCCCAGTACTTCCTGCATATCCCGCCCACTCTTCACAACAGCCAGATCGTCCACATCCAGCCTCCTCTCCAAACTACCCCTCAAGCTCACCTTCCTGCTTACCAGCTCCATCACCATGATAAACATGGGTGGGCTGAGAGTGCTTCCCTGTCTCAAACCGATGTTTAGGCTGAACTCCTCAAACATCCCAGGACTAACCAAAACCTCCCTTCATTCCCTTTTACATCCCCTCCACCGCCTGACTTCTGCTTCCAGCACTCCCATCCATCTCAGTGTTGCCACCCCAATTGTCATCTCTCTCTCTCTCTCTCTCTCTCTCTCTCTCTCTCTCTCTCTCTCTCTCTCTCTCTCTCTCTCTCTCTCTCTCTCTCTCTCTCACAGGGACAGTGTCATCAGCCTTCTCCTGGTCCACAAATCCCAATGCCATCTCACCTTGCACCTCCAACCTCTTTTCCACTGGCTGTCTCAGCGCGAACATGCCATCCGTCATCCCCTTACCCTTTCTAAACCTCTGCTGCTGTTCTCCGATCTCCATCTCCACACTCTTACATATTCTCCCGTCCAGAATCCTCTCCAGCACCTCAATAACATGACTAAGGAGCGTAATGCCCTTGTACTTCCTCGGATAGTGAACATCTCCTTTCCCCCTACCATATTGGCACAATTAACCCTGTCCTCCAATCCTTCGGAATTTAACCCTCTCTCATACATATATTCAACAGCCACTTTGTCCAACTGACTCCGACTTCTCCCGCTGCAATTATCATTTCTATACACACCTCATCAATGCCTGGTGCTCTTTCCCTTCTTCATCCTCTTCAATGCCGTTCACACTTGCTCCTCTGTGATCTCCACTAACTCCACTTTCCCCTCTATGTCACACGGTAGGACCAGATCGCCATTGTTTCCTTCCCAGTTCAACAGCTCTTTGAAATATCCTTCCCACACCTTCAACACTGGCCCCCACCCTGTCACTAGCCTCCCGCCACCATCCTTAATCACCGCCCCCCTCCTCCCTTCATATCCTTACCAACCTCATCCTTGTCAAGAGCCAATTTATATATCATCTTCCTCCCACCATCCTCTTCCAACTTGTTGTACACCTCCTCTTCCACATTATTCCTCACCTTATCCACAGCTCTCCTTGATGCTTTCTTCTTCTGCCCATACCCCACCGCTGCCTTCCTCTATCCTTGATCTTCTCTTGCCACCAGCTCCACCAGCTCTTGACCTGCTCTATTCCTCAATCCCCAACCAAATTTACCAACACATTCCTCTTTACCCGACACCGCTACTCCCACATGTGTGTTAAAGTCCCCCGCAATGCACAGTATCACGTCTAGCTCTCCAGTGGATCCCTGAATTCCTGCTTTCTTTGCCACAGTCCTTCCTGTTTGTGGCCCAGAAACTGAGATAACACAAACCACTTGCCTCCGTACCACCAATCATGCCATAACTATCTGTCCCTCCCATCTTTCCACTCTGACCACCGGCTTGGTGATCTCTTCCGATACTATTATTCCCATGCCATTACACCTTCCATCCCCACCCACGTGCAACAGCTTGTATCTTCCCACCAAGCTCCTCACCCTGTCTCCTTTCCATCTGGTCTCCTGCACACACAACACTTCCAACCTTCTCTGCATCATCTCCACCACTTTGATTCCTCTCCCTCCCATTGATCCCACATTCAAACTACCAGCCTGACTTTGCTTCTGAACCATTGCCCACCTGGCAGAGCTTTTCCATCTTGAACAGTTTGGGATGCTCAGGTCATCCAGCAGCAATGCTATCCTGGCTCACCTGCTATACTCACTTCCCTAACTTGTTATCATAATCCTGTGCGTGCACACGCACACACACTGCTCTTTCTCCACTTGCCTCCCCTCTCTCCCCTGTCCACCCCTCTCCCTCCACACTCGACTCCTCAACCCTACTCTGAAGGCACATAAATAAGGAAAAACAAATACGAAATAAAATACTTTATATGGTGATTTATCTGCCATAGAAATAAGAAAAGCTGATGTTTCTGGCCTTATCCTTCCGTGGAGTAAAAGAGAGAGGAAATCAGGTGGGGGTTGGTGAAAAGAGACTTCTGCAAATGACATCATCATAAATGACGAAAAAGTGAGGGAGAAGCATCACCACTCATGTGCTGGGAATGGGGATCACCGATTGGACAGAGATATGCATATCACGTGTGACTTATTGCTCAGGGTGAAAGGTCATGAGCGTGGATGCCAGAGCGGTAGAAAGGCAAGGGGGACAGAATTTATTTGAGGGCAAATAAAAACATCCTTCCCTTTATTGATTTAGTATAGAAGATAAATATCTGGAGAGAAACGGCAAGCTGAAAATTCAAGAAGAAATTGAGGCCTCAAATCAAACCAAAATGCACCATACAAATTAAACACAGATCATGACACTCACAATCAAAACGGAAGTGCAACGGACTGTGTTTCACACCAAAACGTCCCAAAAAGGGATCACGCCAACTTGGAGTAAGATTATTTTAATTAATCGCAATATTGAGAATTATCAATCATATCAATTAGTGGGAGTGCACACTGTACTGCAAAGCACTATCGCTATCCTACATGACTAAGGGCAGCTGTAGGCTTGTCAGGTGGCGCCATTCGCTGCTCGGATACGTGAGGTGTATTATCACAGTGAGTTTGTTTTTTAAATTGGAATTGGCAAATCCTTTTGAGGTCTCCCTCATAAAGGCACTGGAAGACATGCGAGGCCAAAATTATTGCAGTCAAAGGATATATGATGAATTTTATAAACCTCTTACACACTCGGTTTGTGTCAGAACTTTTAAGGGAGGTTTGCGTGACAAGGCACTTGGAACTTGTTGGTCCCAGATCATGCAGCAATAGCTGTGATGGGACTTAATCTGGAATTCTCACCAATCACAGTTAGGGGTACAGTGCATTATCAACATATATTGTTGTAGAAATGATTCCTAGGGGTTAATAAATGCTTAATATACATTTGAATCTGGATAATAAGCGCATATGCTAATTTTTAGATTTAGTGGAACACATATGCACTTATTTTTCATATGTGCTTATATTCAAAAAGCCTGACATGTGCGCGTATATGAAAAACCCGACGTATGCGCTTATTTTCCATATGTGCTTATACATATTCAAAAAGCCATCACATGCACTTATAATTGCAATGTTCTTCAGATTGGCTGCATAGATATCAGTCTTTACATCCTTGAATACATATCTGTTTAAACTCCGCAACAAGTTCGTTTTCCATGTCCGGGTAAAAGGTCCGTCTTCCGCTCCCAATCTTCTTCAAACCTTTCATACTCTGAACAATCATCTCATTCTTCACCATTCGCATCAAAGTCCTCATGTGAAGTCCGAATTTAATTCTTACACGTCTGGTACTGGTTCTTCCAAGAGTTGGAAAATGCAATAATCTCAATCTTCTGTTCACAGGTGTATGATTGACGCTTCACTCACGTGACATTTCAATAGTGATGAAAAACGTTGTTTTATGACCCTAATTCATACAGGGTTGTAAAACACCTTTTACGACCCTTTACATTATACAGTATATTATATATATATATATATATATATATATATATATTGTTACGAATTTGGAATTCAATTGCACACAACATACAGGTTCCCTTAGTCAGCTATGTCGATAAGTGCATGTTCCCTAGATAGCTCACCTTCCATTGTTTAAATGTTTTGAAATCGATTAGATGCGCTGCGGATTGATTTAATAGTTGGGAACGAAACAATGGAGACGTCCCTCCCCTCTTCTGCAAAAGAGAAGAAGAACCCTCGGGTGACGTCAACAACTCCCTCCCACCCGTGGTTGAGCGGGGGGTGATCACGAGGGCATGAGTCACGCCGGGTCGGGGGAGGGGTGCAAAGGATAAAGAGGACATCTTTTCTTTGTTCAAAAAAGAGTTCGTGTGGGAGTCCCGTGGTAGGGCTGAGTTTGTGGGCTGAGTTCGTGAAAGTCCCGTGAAAAGAGTCCCGTGGGAGTCCCGTGGTAGGGCAGAGTTCGTGTGCTGAGTCCCGTGGGAGGAGTAAGCTTTTTGCTTCGGCAGTTCGGGGAGTCGGGAGGAAGCCAGAAGCCAAGGAGCTGCATGGAAGTCCGGCGTCGCGAAGGAGACGCGAGCTGGAGGCGCAGCCTTGCCTGCTGTGTCGCGCAACACGCGTCGTGTGGAGAGAGCCGGAGAGAGCTCGCCTGCCATACGGAAGGCCCGAGCCGACGCGGCTATGCTAGCTGCGTGGGGAAGGAGCATCGCGCGCCAAGCGCGTTCGTGTGGAGAGAGCCGGAGAGAGCTCGCCTGCCACACGGAAGGCCGAGCTCGACCGCGGCTACGCTAGCTGCTGTGGGGACGGGACGTCGCGGGCGCCCAAGCCAGACACCACGATGGTGCAGGTAACCTGCAACGGTCTCGTGGGACTCTTTCTAGTCTGCCAGTCCCACCCATAAAGACCCAAGAGTCCAGCTACCCCATGCCTTTGATGGTCTATTTCCTGCTTTTCTTTCGAATAATGTTGTGGCGCCGAGTCCCGTAAGTAAAACTGTGTAAGTGACTGTACATTAATAATTACTTATAGACGGTTGTAGTTCTTTGTGTGCTTTTGTTGCTTGTATAATTGCATACGTGTTTTGCCTTATTAATTGCATACGTGTTTCATATATATAAATGTCGTTGTGTAAATGTAAACCTGCTCGTTGCGTCCATTCCCTCATTGACTGAACATTTCGTGTGTTGGGAGTTAGAAAGCCGTTGGTTTGCCGTAATAGGGGGACATTTGGACCGACGGTTCTCGGCGATTACGCGCTCGGAATCGCGCACGGACAAGCTCGCCTCGGCGGTTTGTTCCGTACGAGATCCGTCGAGGTGGAATACCCGGTAGTTGGATCACGTGGGTATTTAGGTACATTGAAGATTGGCAATCGACCCTACCCACATGATCTGCCCATGGCGTATTTCGGTTCTTGTACAAGGACCCTATCGCTCGGAGTTATCCGGCGGGCGATCTATATTCCGGGCGATCGGTCGGGCCGACTCGACTTGCGGCTCCGTTCAGAGCGGTCGCGTTGGCGGCCGACCCCGCGCCAGAACAATATATATATATATATATATATACACACACATATATATATATATATACACAACATATATATATATATATATATATATATATATATATATATATATATATATATTATATATAACGTTGGTTCGAAGTTACAACTCTTATAAGTACCATGTTAAGGCCCTGTCACACCTTGACGTTTTAGCCAGCGTATGGCAACGTATCAAAATGTATGTAAACGCTGGCGTACGCTGAACTGTCGATGTTTTTTTCCAGTTTTGGACGTATTCATAACGAGTTGGACGTTGCATACCGTATTTGTAACGTACACAGAACGTTTCGATAACATATAGATAACTTATATCAACGAATGCTGAGCATGTTGTCGGCGTTCACAACCTATGCCCAACGATAGTCTAACTATGCATAGCGCGGCAGCGTATCGCCGACGATCACGTGGCGTAGCCTATTAAAAGGCTGCGGCTCGACGATTCAAATCATAACCGCACTAGACATCGAAGTGTCAGCCGCTGTCACACCTTGACTGTTTAGCCAGCGTATGCCGACGTATGAAAATTTGCCGAATACGCTGGCACACGTCGATACGTTATGGGTAAGTTTGTATATGTAGAGAGCACGCTGGCATACGTCGGAGTACGCCGAGTACGTCGACAAATTTTCAGCATGTTGAAAATTTTTCGACGTATGCCAGCATATGACGCACACGTTCCGCATACGCTGGCCATAAGTTGTAGGCACGTTACGCGATCGTTTGAATCGACACCGTTCGAGACGCCGTTACTGTAAGTTACTCATAAGTCGAAACACGTCGAGGTAATGTTTAGCGCCAGTGTTCCAGACTCAATATGTTGGACACTGTTTAGTGTTTAGGAAGTGATATTATAACAATACAGGTTATAGGCACACACACACAGACCCGCATGAATTGCCGAATACAGCAAGGTCCACAAGTGAGACTAACTTTCAACCATTTTATATCCAGATTTAGTGAATTATTTTGTTTAAAAAAGTATTTACGCACTGGAAGACGTGAATGCGTGGAAAACTGGATGATTCCAACTTTTTGAAGTCTGAGACTCTGGGTGGATGAGTGATCTGGCTGTTCTTGTGAAGAATCTGAATGGCTATCACGTTGTATGAGCAAAGTTAGGCCTGTAATACATCAGACAGATTTATGTGAGCAGAGCAGACAAGCATGACGTTATATATGTTAACTTTATAGTGGGCCCCAAAGCTTTATGTTATTTTGTTAACTCCAAAAATACATCAACTAATGTGGAAAAACAACAAAAACCAGCAGACACGACATCCAGTTTGGCAGACAGGATGTCAGGTTTGGCAGACAGGACATCCAGTTTGGCAGACACGACATCCAGTTTGGCAGACAGGATGTCCAGTTTGGCAGACAGGATGTCCAGTTTGACAGACAGGATGTCCAGTTTAACATCCATCCAACAAATGACACACATATTGATGAATCTCCCTGCAAAACATCAGAATGACAGTTATAGCTGGGTCAGGATTCAAACCCAAGAGAGACAGGTTAGAGGCAAGTGTGCTTACCTCTCGGCCAAACTATCAGCTCTTACTACATGGTATGAAATTTTTAAAACTTCTCTTTCTTTTAATACACTAGTACGTGCCCATACGTGCATGGCCGTACGAGCAAAACAACAAACAAAAAACAACAACAAAAAAAACTTTCAAACCACGAGCCAGAAACAACAACCACACCAGGCGTTCCTTCGCTCTCGCGTGGCGGTACTGTGCTGGCGTACGTGCGTGGCCGTACGTGCAACGCCCCCCCCAAAAAAACTTTCAAACCGCGAGCCAGAAATGAACCATACAGGCCGTTCCTTCGCTCTCGCATGCCCGTGCGTGCGTGGCCGTACGTGTGCCCGTATGTGCGTGGCCGTATGTGCGTGGCGTGTGCGTGGCCGTACGTACAAACCCCCCACCCCCCAAAAAAACTTTCAAACCGCGATCCCAGAAACGACAACCACACAGGCCGGTTCCTTCGCTCTCGCGTGCGCCAACATATTTTGCCTTTTCGCAATGTCATCGCATAGGAAAACACAAAGAGAAGAGAAAAGAAAAAAAAATACGTGTGTGGCCGTACGTGCAAAAAACCCCAAAAGGCAAAAAAAAAAAACCAAAAAAAAAACTTTCAAACAACCACACAGGCCGTCTCGCTCTCGTAAACGACGACTGGATTGGGGCATTGTGTTTATCTAGAAATGCGCAGAAGAAATCTTGAAATTATTAGAATACACTAAGTCATCACTATCGGGAAGACGCGTACGTTGTAACCGTAATGGGAACGCGGCTGAGGTTCTTCCCCATCGGCCACGCCTACGCAGCACCGTGTCCTGTCATTGTTGGTAAATAAATGGCCATAAATTTGGGAAGCCACTTGTCGATTAATATCAAACCTTGAAAAATACTCAGGTCCCCAGCAATATACATGGGCAAGTTTCAATTAGATCGGACAGTGGTTGCGAGAAACAGCGGTCCACACACACACACACAACACACATCACACACACACACACCACACACACACAGACACACATTGCTGGAATTATAGATAAGACTAAGTAGTCTACGTGGTGCCTACGCAAAAAAAAAAAAAATATATATATACTTATATAATAAACCGCGACGGAGCGAACAAGAACCACAAGGCCGTTTCTTCGCTCTCGCGTGCCCGTACGTGCGTGGCCGTACGTGCACAGCCAAAAATTAAAATACAACTTTACCGCGAGCCAGAAACAACAACACACAGGCGCGTTCCTTCGCTCTCGCGTGCCCGTACGTGCGTGGCCGTACGTGCAAACCAAAACAAAAAAAAATTTTAAAAAATACTTAGAGCGAGCAGAAACAAACAAACCACAGGCCGTTCCTTCGCTCTCACGTGCCATACGTGCGTGGCCGTACGTGCAAAAAAAATAAAATAAAACCGCGAGCAGAAACAAGCAAACCACACAGGCCGTTCTTCGCTCTGCGTCCCGTAGTGCGTGGCCGTACGTGCGTCCGTACGGCTGGGCCATATCGTCAAACCAAAAACTTTAAAACACACGAGCAAGAAAAACAACACACGGCCGTCCTTCGCTCTCGGGCGTGCCGTAACGTGCGTGGCCGTATGTGCAAACCAAAAAAAAAAAAAAGCAAAAAAAACAACTTTAAAACCGGAGCCAGAACACAACCACACAGGCCGTTCCTTCACTGCCCGGCTGCCGACGTGCGTGGCCGTACGTGCAAACCAAGAAAATAAAAAAAAAACTTTAAAACCCGAGCCAGAAACAACAAACCACACAGGCCCTTCTTCGCTACGTGTGCCCCGTACGTGCGTGGCCGTACGTGCACACCAATATTTTTTTTTTAAACCTTCAAACACACAAGACAGGCCGTTCCTGTCAACTCAAAAAAACTTTCAAAACCGCATGCCAGAAACAACAACCACACAGTCCGTTCCTTCGCTCTCGTAAACGACGCTGGATTGGGGCATTGTGTTTATCTATAAAATGTGCATAAGAAATCGAGAAAAGTCATCACTATCCGGAAGTAGTGGTGCCGTGACGGAATGTTCACATGCATTCCACGAATTATCTTTGCATTGAGTAACAAACTGCTGTGATACTTCCACACACACGAGTTAATTAAATTAAAATTAAAATCAAGTTTACCTCCCTGTCTTTGCTTGCCATGACATTCGCTGCCATTGCCCATTGCCACTCCTACGCCACGGTAACTAAGGGCCCTTTCCCCATCGTAACCGGCACGGCCCATGACGTCATCGTCGGCCGCCGCGCACCGGCCTACGCAGCCACGCCTATGCAGCAACGTGTCTTGTCATTGGTTTGATAAATACATGGCCGCAGCCGTGTCTTGTCATTGGTTTGGTAAATAAATGGCCATAACTTGGAAGCATCTTGTCCGTTTAATATCAAACTTGAAAAGGCACATACTCAGGTCCCAGCAATATACCGTGCCAAGTTTCAATTAGATCGGACCAGTGGTTGTCGAGAAACAGCGGTCAGACACACACACACACACACACACACACACACACACACACACAACACACACACACACACACACACAACACACATTGCCGGAATTATAGATAGACTAGTACGTCCGTACGTGCGTGGCGTGTGCAAAAAAAAAAAAACTTTTCACCGCTTGCAGAAACAACACACAGGCCGTTTCCTTCGCTCTCGCGTGCCCGTACGTGCGTGGCCGTATGCGTGCGTCACGGCAAACCCAAAAATTAAAAATACAACTTTCAAACCGCGTGCACAGAAACAACAACCACACAGGCGTTCCTTCTCTCTCGCGTGCCCGTACGTGCAGTGGCCGTACGTGCAAACCAAAAACAAAAAAATATATAAAAAAACTTAAAACCGCGAGGTCCAGAAAACAAAACAAACCATTGCAACAAGCCGTTCTTCGCTCTCGCGTGCGCCAACGTATTTGCCTTTTTGCAATGTCATCGCAAGGAAACACAAAGAAGGAGAAAAAGAAAAAAGAAAAATAAAACGTACCCGTACTGGAAGGTCTCCTCATAGCTGTGATGGGACTTAATCTGAAATTCTCACCAATCACGTGGCCGTACGTGAAAAAAAACTATAAAAAAAACTTTAAAACCACGAGCCAGACACAACAACCACACAGGCCGTCCTGTCGCTCGGCGCGTGCCTGAACGTGCGTGGGCCGTACGTGCAAACCAAAAACAAAAAAATATATTAAAAAAAAAACAAAAACTTAAAAACCGCGAGTCAGAAAACAACAGCAGCCCACATCACAGGCCGTTCCTTTCACTCTCGCGTGCCCATACGTGCGTGCCGTACCGGCAAAAAAATAAAATAAAACCGCGAGCCAGAAACAACAACCACACAGGCCGTTCTTCGCTCTCGCGTGCCCGTCGTGCGTGCCGTACGTGCATGGCCGACGTGCAAACCAAAAAAAAAACTTTAAAACCACGAAGCCAGAAACACAACCACACAGGCCGTTCCTTCGCTCTCGCGTGCCCGTACGTGCGTGGTCGTACATGCGTGCCGTACGTGCATCACCAAAAAAAAAAAAAAAAAAATAAAATAAAACTTAAAACCGCGAGCCAGACACAACACACAACAGGCGTTCCTTCGCTCTTGCGTATCCGTTAGTGCGTGGCCATACTGCGTGCCCGGTACATGCATGCCCGTACGTGCGTGGCATACGTGCAAACAGCAAAAAAAAAAAATTAAAAATATATTGTAAAACCGTGAGCCAGAAATCAACAACCACACAGGCCGTTCCTGTCGCTCTCGCGTGCCTGTAACGTGGGTGGCCGTACGGCAAACCAGAAAATAAAAATAAAAAATAAAAACTTAAAACCACGAGCCAGAAACAACAACCACACAGGCCGTTAACTTCCGCTATCGTGTGCCCAAAAAAAATATAGGTAGAAAAAAAAAAAACGTGCGTGCGGCCGTACGGTGCAACCCCCCCCCCCGCAAAAACTTTCAAACAACCAGACAGGCCGTTCCTCGCTCAAAAAAAACTTCAAACCGCGTGCCAGAAACAACAACCACAACAGTTCCGTTCCTTCGCTCTCGTAAACACGACTGGATTGGAGCATTGTGTTATCTATAAATGTGCGATAAGAAATCGAGAAAAAAGTCATCACTATCCGGAAGTAGTGGTGCCCGGTGATGGAATGTTCACATATGCATTCCACGAATTATCGCATGCATTGAAGTAACAACTGCTGTGATACTTCCACACACAGAGTTAATTTAAAAATTAAAAATTAAAATCAAGTTGTACCTCCCTGTCCTTTGCTTGCCATGACATTCGCTGCATTGAACCATTGCCACTCCTACGCCACGGTAAATAAGGCGCTTTCCCCATCGTAACCGGCACGGCCCAATGACGTCATCGCGCCGGCCGCGCACTGGCCTACGCAGCACAATCTACGCAGCAACGTGTCTTGTCATTGGTTTGGTAAATACATGGCCGCAGCACGTGTCTTGTTCATTGGTTTGGTAACTAAATGGCCATAACTTGGGAAGCACTTGTCGCCGTTTAATATTGTTGCGATTTTGCGCCCGCGGCGTGCGACGGCCACGTGACTGCGAGATGGCGGCCGCCTTCGCCTACCGACGGACAATTCTGTCGTGACCCTACCGGGAACTATCGCCCGGAGCCCGTCACGGGTGGGCCTTTCGACCACACCACGATCGGCCATCGGCACCCGCGTGGGATAGGGTTGTTCGCCAGAAGACCTCACCTAACCTAAGGTACCACGGCGGATGGTAACACGGGCGTCTGCACCTCGCCGCAGGTCGACTCCGGCACGGGCCGCTTAAGCGGTCCGTTCCGTGCTATCGGGATAACCGAGCGGTGTTTATCGTCGGCCTCGAGGACGGTTCCAATTAATTATCGGCGTATCAGGCGACTACGAAACCCTTTTACAGCGTGAAGCAAGAATGGAGATTCAAGACGAAGGAAAGGACGCAGCGAAACGGGGAACAATTCAACAATAATGCACATTTATTTCACACACAGACATACAAAGCACACAAATACAGACCAACAGAATCAGAATGCACATATATCAAGTACACAAAAGAAACAATGACCGCAGAGATACTAACCGAATACGCGAACAATCGGCAACACTTATACAGTTCTACTTTACAGAAGTGCCGACAACATTTACTCAAAAGCAAAAGAAAAGGCCACCCTCAAAGACAAGGGGCAGACGGGGCCGTGGCCAATATGTGCGCAGTGACCTGAAGGAAGCGCCAGGCCGCGAGACCGGGGGGTCCTACCCGCGTGCTCGGTGAACGAGCGCAAATGTCGCTGTGCGCGGTGCCCCAACTTCGTGCTCCTTCGCGGGTTTTCGTTGGTCACCGCTTGGAGTGGGGTGGGAACGGGGGCCCTTTTTTGCAACTCTCTCAGTGGCGGGGGAAAAGGGGGATTGTTGATCCCTGGGGGGGAGATGGCTGCTGCTGTGGGTCCGCGAGGAGATCCGCACCGCGACCCTCGTCGCCGATCCGCTCGTCTTCCCTGCCTCGGACTCCGAGCTTTCCTTGGCCTCTTCCCCAATTCTCCTCAGCCGACTGCAAGAAACCACTGCGATGCTTCCCCACCCGACTCGACTCCGTTCTCCCAACGGCCGACTTGACTGCCTGCCTCAACCCTCTGCTCTCCAGACCCGACTTGACTGGCGTTTCCACCCGACTTGACCTTGACTCCGTTCTCCAACCCGACTTGACTTGACTCCGTTCTCCCAACCCGACTGAACTATGACTCCGTTCTCGCAACCCGACTTGACTTGACTTCGTTCTCGCACACCGCTTGATTCTGAACTCTCTGCCACTCGGACTCACTGCCACACTTCTGCCACGATTTGCCTTGCGCACTCGTCTCTTTATAGTGGCAGGAGCAAACGTAATGCAAATTTCCGGATCAGGATCACCTCGGGGCGAGCCACGCTCCGGCCATTGCTTCGAGGAAAGGGGGGCGTGAACGCTCCCCTGATCCTAAAGAATTTGCATATCTCGATTTTCACACAGACGGCGCCTGGAGGCGGAGCCAAGCCGCCCCTGCGCCCCTTTTGCCCCTATTTGGGAAAAAACGGGAATTTAAAAGCAAGTTTTTGGGGCGGGTAAAAGCAAAAAATTCCTGATCCGAATTTTTCCCCTCGGAAAGGCCGCTATTGCACTCCGGCTCGGTGCGTATGCTGAACGAGCCCAGGAACAGCCCGACGCTCATGTTCACAGGTGCTGCGGAATGGTCATGGTGCCGTGTGGGAATGGCATGTGCGATGGTGGGAGCGGTTGTGACGGTTAAAGGTCCGTGGCTGTTGGCGTTGTTGTCTGAGGGTTGGAGCGTGGTTGGCAGTTGTGACGATGGCTGGCGTGGTGGTTGCGGTGGTGATAGTGTGATGGCGTTGGGACGTGGCTGGTTCAAAAAATAAAGAATAGAACAGAAAAACGGCTATGCTCAAAGCGTCGGCAGCTCCCGAAGAATCACATAAATTCCTTTAGAACAACGGGTTTGGGGCTAACTACACATGTACTAAAGATACCGGTCACCAGGACGGGTAACCTGAATGGTGTTTGCGAATTTCCACACCGTAACAATATGCAAACCTGAAAAGGCTACATACTCAGGTCCCCAACAATTATCTGCCAAGGTTTCGATTAGATCGGACCAGTGGGTTTGTTCGAGAACAGTGGTCCAGACACACAACACACAACACACACACACACACAACACACACACACACACAGCCGGAATTATAGATAGACTAGTAGTGCGTGCCCGTACGTGCGTGGCCGTATGTGCAAACCCGCCAAAAATTAAAAAATACAACTTTCCAAACCGCGAGCCAGAAACAAACCAACAGGCCGTTCTTCGGCTCTCGGTGCCCGTAAGTGCGTGGCGTACGTGCAGACCAAAAACAAAAAAATATATAAAAAAAATTTACCGCGAGTCAGACAAAAACACACAGGCCGTTCCTTCACTCTTGCTTTCCGTTAGTGCGTGCCGTACGGCGCGTGGCCGTAACGTGCATGGCACGTGACGTGCAAAGCCAAAACAAAAAAATAAAAAAATTGAACGCGATCCAGAAATCAACAAAACCACACAGGCCGTTCGCTTCGCTCTGCGCGTGCCCGTACGTACGTGGCCGTACCGTGCAAACAAAAATTAAAAAAAAAAAACCTTCACACCGACGGGAGGCCGTTCTTCGGCTCAAAAAAAAACTTTCAAACCGCGTGCTAGAAAACAAACCACACAGTCGTTCCTTTGCTTCTCGTAAACGACGACTGGATGGGGCATTTGTGTTTTATCTAATAAATGTGCTAAGAATCGAGAAAATCATCACATCCGGAAGTAGTGCTGCCCGTATGGAATGTTCACAATGCATTCCCGAAAATTATCGCTTGCATGAAGAGTAACAACTGCTGTGATAATTCCACACACAGAGTTAATTAAAATTAAATTAAAATCAAAGTTTACCTCCCTGTCTTTGCTTGCCATGACATTCCGCTGGCCAATGACCATTGCAACCTCCTGAAACGCCACGTAACTAAGGCGCTTTCCCCATCGTACCGGCACGGCCCATGACGCTCATCGTCGGCCGTCCGCGCACCCGGCGTACGCAGCCGACGCTACGCAGCAACGTGTCCTTGTCAATTGGTTTTGGTAACTAATGGCCGGGCAGCAACGTGTCTTGTCATTGGTTTGGGCAAATAAATAACTTGGGAAGCACTTGTCCGATAATATCAAACCTTGACTTGGGAAGTCAGGTTGATATTATCAAAAATAAATTTTTGATAATATCCCATAACTTGGGAAGCAACTTGTCCGATTAATATCAACCTTGAATAAGGCACATACTCAGGTCCCCAGGCCAAATATCCTGCCATTTTCAATTAGATCGAACTCAGTGGTTGTCGAGAAAGCGTCACAGACACAGCCACACACACACACAACACACACACATCACACACACACACACACACACACACACACACACACACACACTACACACACACACACACACACACACACACACACACACACACACACACATTGCCACTGCGGAATTATAGATAGAACTAGTACGTGCCCGTACGTGCGTGGCCGTACGTTGCAAAAAAAACCAAAAAAACCTTTCAAACCCCTTGCCAGAACTACCACACGGCCGTTCCTTCGCTCTCGCGTGGCGCCAACGTATTTTGCCTTTTTGCAATGTCATCAGCAAGGAAAAACCAAAGAGAAGAGAAAAGAGAAAAAAAAAAGAAAAAAAAACGTAAGTGCAAAAAAAAAATAAACTTTCAAACAACCAACAACCAAAAGGCCGTTTCCATCGCTCTCAGTAACGATCGGACTGGAATTGGGGCATTGTGTTTTTCTAATAAAATGCGTATAGAAATGAAGAAATTATTTGAAATACACTTAGGCCTAAGTCCAATTTGCCAACGGCGGCCGTGGGTCTCCAAAATCTAGCGGCCACTAGCAATTATAAGCGGCGGCCCCGAGTAATTTCCATGGTCACACAATGTGCAGTCACATATGTTTTTTATTTTTTCTGGGAGCCGCACGGCGTATTTAGAAATTGGTTGGAGAACGTAAAACGTGGGGGTGCCGTAATGGGTCCTTGATTTGTTTGTCGCACGGTGACCTAGGGTGTCCCCTGCGGCGGCCATGAGAATTTTCAAAAGGCAGACGCAAGGTAGCCTCAAAGGTGCCCGCAAGGGCCGCAGGGGGGCCTAAGGCGAACGTGTGGCACATGGACGGTAAACGAGTGGGTATAATATATTCGCAGTTCTTTTTATTAACTGAAATAAAATATAACAGTTCGGAATATACCAGTACGGTGGTGCCCCACAATACGAATGAATTCCGTTCCAAGTAGGTGTTCGGCATGGCAAAAAGTTCGATTCCCAATACCATTTTCCAATAAGAAATAATGGAGTGAATTATTCTGTTTTCCTGGACCCAAGAAACCCACTTTCAAGAAACCCACTTTCAAAGACACTTCAACTGAAATTCCCCATTTTAAGGTAAAAT
>CM068968.1:8342412-8358355 GCA_035128595.1 Eptatretus atami
AAAAGGTTTAGATTGATGATTTGATGTACAGATGAGAGTTGGCTGTGGAGATTTGTTTGTATGGGTTTTAGGGGGCGCAGTGTTGAGGTGGTTGGTTTGGCGGTAGTATTATGTGTTCAGAATGGTATCTTAACAATATGCCACTGTTGTTTTTTTTTTTTGTAGGTTCTAAGGGGAGCGGTATACATGTTTTAATATGTTAGATTTCTTTTAGGTTCACAGTTGTTTTCTGTCTCTCTGGTAGTGTTTCTGTAAATGTAATAGGGTTGATATTTTGATTTTTATATATTTGGTTCGGTAATGCTTGTTATTGTGAATTGCTGAGATGTCACTGGGAGGCATTGTTTTGCAGGTGTTATGTACGTATGTTGGTCATCCATTGCTATTTTGTATGAAAATGCTGTTTTCTGTCTCGCTTTCTATCTCGTTGGCACAAATTTCACCATGTCGACGACTCATTGTATAATGTTCGATGAAATTTTGTACTGTTAAGGGTCATTTGGTGGTTTGCTATGTGGTGTCCTATTCTGTGTGGTGATATATGGAGGAAAAAACTGTTGTGATACTTATTTCTTGCTGTAAACCTGCTCGATCTGGAAGCCTTGAGTAATATTTGGCATACATGTGTATTGGTTTACTGTAGTTGGTGGCCGCATTTGGAGAGAGAGTGTGATGTTTGTATTGGTATGAGTAGGGGCTTGTTGTTGAGTCTTTGTAAGTTTTGGTGTTTTTGGTTGGGTTTTTTGGTTTTCTCTTTGTTTCAGAAGTTGAGTTTTGATTTGGTGGTTCTCGGGCTGAGTTGTTTGTTGTGGGTAGTTAAATAAACTAAAGAAAAGACAGATGCATGAGGGGGTTCTGTATGTTTATTCCGTTGTTTTTCATTGTTCCCAGATACCTATTTTGTTTAAGCTGTCGCTGTTTGGACTTCTAGTAGATGCAAAGAGCTATAGGCGGTGGCTGGATTTTTCGGTTTTCTGTGGCTTTGTCGATGTGCTTTGCTTTCTTTTTTTATCTGCCAGTATGTGTGTATGTCGGATGACGCGGAATCATATGTTGACTGGTTGGTGGTTGCTGGAGTCTTGTCCTTTCGATAGATGTGTTTTATTATCGGACGGCACGTTGGTTCAAGGATTGTTCTTTTGTGGTGTTTGTTCTGTATCTATTTTTACTGATGTATAGATATTAGGTAGAAGACTATATCGTCTGCTTTTTGATTTTATTTTGCAGCTCTTCGCCTTCTTGCAATAGCTTTGTGTATAAAAAATTATATCTAGAGACCAGTTTTTCTAAATTACGATAAATGTATTGAGGCAGGGGGAGTTCATTGGTTGCTTTTGAATGCTAGACTCTTTTGTTATTTGTTTTTTCTGCTCGTCATTTTAAGTATACTAGAGAGCTATAGGGATACCCGTGTTGTTGCTTGGTGGGTAGTGTTGTGCATGAGTGTCAGCAAGGATTTGCTTGGCGTGGGGTCGGGGGTTGCACGGCGTGTTTCAGCGTGAGGGATGGGCGGTGGGAGTGTGGTAATGAAGTGGTTGTGTTGTGCAGTTATTAGACAGCTGTCCATCTGCAGTTAATTTTGTGGGTATCTTGGTTATGCTCGATTAGGAGTGGATGTTTCTTTGGGTATATCTTGATGTAGTGAAGTTGAAATTCAAAAATATATGTTTTCTGAATTTTTGATAGTGTATGGAACTAACTGATTTGTAGCACATGCAGACGCTAAAGGTGTTTTTTCGTTTTGCAAGTGATTTTATGGTATGCACTAGTTCTATTAGCTTGTTATGTCGGATACGAGAGATAAGGGTGAATTACAGATTGTGCGTGTGTAAGAAATTTATTGGGGATTCAGAATCGCTCAGATGCAAAGGAAGAAAGATATTAGGGGTACGTCTTTAAGAAACGATCAGAAGTCTTGGTAGTGATGTGAGGCGAGCTGAGTCTCATGTCTGTGGCGGTGTGGCTGCTGGGCCCTAGCGTTTGTCTGGTATTAAGGTCTTGGATGGACTGGATCGCAAGGAGCGTAACTGACAAATCTGTCTCGCTCAGCATAGGAAATGGATCACATGATGTAGCCACGTTAGAGAGTGTTGAAAGATAAACCTTTAAAATCTGCTTTCTCTCTTTCAGATTGCTGGAAACAGATGAGGGAAACTCACACATTTCCCAAGCTGGGATACCTACTGTGTCTATGGATAACTTTGGATGAGTCATGTCCTTTTGTGCTGCTTGATGGTTGGATGAAGTGAAAAATCAGGAATAAATACTTTTTTTGTTGAATCTCAGTTCATCAATCGACGGTAAACCACAGTTCGAGTATTACTTCTTGTTTTTCCATTTTCTGTTGGTGGTAATATTATCACTGGGCTTAGAATGCACTCACGTTGTTTTTGTGCATATGTCTTTGCTATAAAGTTTTCGACGCTGTCTTTGTTGCGTTTAGATATCCGGGATTTTTATAATTGTCTATTTGGTAATATAATACTTTTTCCATACTTACTGTTGATTCTTGTTTATTCGACACTGATATTGGAAAGAGACTGTTTCTACAATTAACGAAATTATAATAATTTTAAAACTATGATGTTGTCTGGTAATTGTTGGTCTTAGGATAGTATGTGACTCCCTTGTAGTATTTGTTCTATTTGTACAATTATGTCGATTGAGTGTGTACAAATCACTTTAAACATACAGTTAATTTGCCTCTTGGTTGTCACTTTAATTGTGATTCCGAGTTGGTTTATGAATAAAATAGCTGTTCTGGAGGGATTCCTTGCTGGATAATGCATGTCAAGAAGTCTCACCATAGAGAACGTAAGGAGCTTTCAAAAGACTACAGATGAAGTTGTACATGTCACAATATAGGGAATGTGATAAAAAAAATTCAAAAGTTGACTATCCTTGGAGCACAGTCTGACAATTTTAAAGTGGAAGTGTATGGACGGCTAGACAGGCGTCATCCAATCTTTATGACCAGCAAGAGGAATGATAGAGAGGCTACTAAAGCGATGGCTCTGTGGAAGAGCTGCATGCTTTATGGCAAAGACTGGTATGTGTGCATGTGAAAACAATATACCAAGCTACTCCAAATCTGGCTGTCACGGTAAGGGTGGCAAGAAGGAAGATATACTATCAAAGGCATCTGGTAAGTCATTTGAGTATGCAGAAAATCCTCAAGCATTCTGAAGATGTGGGGGTAAATGATTTGGTGGTCGAGAAAACGAGCATTGAAACTTTTTGGCAAATGCAAATCGTATTTTTGGCGAATCCCAACACAGCACTAACAGCCAAAGAAAACATTCTCTACTGGAACTGTGTGGCAGATCATTATGATGTTTCTTAATCCAGTCGGGACTGGGGCGACTTGTCAGGATTTAAGGTAAAATGGATTTGAGTCAAAATACAGAAAAATCTAAGGAAAACATGTGGCCTCTGCAATGAAGCTGATTGGATGGGGTTGCACACTTCAGCATGATCCATGACTTGAGACACCCAAGCTACATGGTGTTAAGGAATCAAAAGATAAATTCCTTGAGGCCAGTCAGAGCCCGACTAATACAATCGAAATCTGTGGCTGTTTGAAATTGCTGTCCATCACACTCCCAGCAAGTGATGACTTGAACAGTGGTTGTGAAGATGGGAATATATTCTGTCGTCATCAGGTGTGCCGTTGGTAAAGACCTATCCCAACAGACTCAGAGGTGTAAAGCTGTCAACGTGCTCCCAAGATTAACTTGGGGGTGGACACTTACAACAGAAATCTCAGTTTGTAATTTTTATTAATTTTCTGAAATTTGTAAATTGTTTTTAACTCGGGAAGTTGTGGGTTAGAACGTGTAAATAAAGGTAAAGAAGCTGATTTAATGCAATTTAATCAGGCTAATAAGGCAAAAAAGGTGAATAATTTTGAAAATCGGGTTTAATAGAATACTTGCTATGACGCATGTATATAAATTTCAACTGATGAGACGCATCGTCTGGGGTAGCCAGAATAATTTAATAATTGATCTCTTCAGGATTTCAATCAATTGGTAAAAGTATGTAGATGATGTATAATTGGGCTAGGCATATTGGTGACATCAGACGTGAAGAGTGCCTTGTAGGTTTTTGTGATTTTCTAGTTTTTGGCTGCTCTGATGCAATCTTTCTTATTTGATTCAGACTTTCAGATAAAAGCAACAGAATAAAGAACAGTAGTCAAGGTGACAAAGCGGTTTAATGAGGGGAGTTATGCGTTCAGTCGAGAGAATATGTTTTTCCTGTTTAATTCCACATTTTTCCGTTGTATTACCATTTTTCCATTTTTTTCTTTCCAAGCAAAAGCATCATGAAATAGCAACATTACCGCCTGACTTCCATTGAGACAAGGAATAGGGCGCGGTTACGGGCAGTAATTTGATTGTTTTGAATGAGTAGATCACTGTAATATTTTGTGAAAGTACTTGCTGAACTACATGTTGGTTCTATCCATGTTAGATCGTTATTCATAGTATAACATTGCAAGATTGAAATTAAAGTTGTTCCTCGTCATAGACTGATGTTTGGGACATAGAAGATAGAAGTGAACCAACCCTGGCTTAACCCTGCTTTTCGCTTTGTGTGCAGGTACAAAAGGAGGAAAACGTTTCTCATTGTCTAAATTAAGAGATTTGGTCTAATCAATATGTCTTCTTTTAAATGTCCCCACGATGCCTGGCAATGCTTGTATCTTTTTTATGGTATGATTCTATTTTGGAATAATTCATTTAACAGGTCTCGTTCATATATTTCGGTAAATTAGTTTGCTTGTCCCGATTAAAAAAAAAAATTGCCCCCCTAAAGAGTACAATTTTTGAACTTGCAGCCACCATTGTTTATTTCTTGAACACTCCCCAGGTTCGATTTTCTATAATCCAGCGCATTGTGGGCTTGGAATTGCAGACCAATTTTGTGTTTAAAATTGAGTGCTGAAAGGAAGAAAAGGATCCTGCAGGTTCGCATACGCGATGGAATATACATTGGATTCCGTCAATCACATTTTTGATGTTATTTATTGTGAGTTTCAGGAGCTGAACGAAAAAGTTTATTAATTACCGAGGCACACCAGTATAGTAAGAGTATAGCACACTCACCTATGCTGTCTAATATTAGGTTGTTTACCGATCCAACTGAGACTGTGGACTGTACTTCACAGGCAGGTGTTGCGTCGTACAAGTGCAACCGTCCTCGTTGGAACTGACTGTAATGGATTTAAGGGTGTCCCATCTGTTTGGTAGCAATTTGCCGAGACATTGAAGATTCACTAAACCTTTAGAGAGAGAAACCTTTCTATACCTGGCACTCTCTGGGCCAAATTCTCTTCGACTAGTAAGTAGCAGTGGTAAAACCACCCAGTGTTTTCTCACCTCGTGACGCTTTGGCAGTGCCGACGGTGAAGAAGAGCAGAACAATGTGGTGAACAGATCTCGAGAGGAAGTCATGCATCTGAGGTGTTCTATTGGGGCAAAAACTTCATCACCTATACACTTCTCCGTAGTCAAGTCTTATTGGCGGTGACGTTTCATATAGTGACGGGTGAGCAAAATAGACAATTGATGCTGCACAGGTTTGTTGATAACATGGAATATGGTAGTGAAATTTATTTTGTCTCGTGACCTGTTTTTGAATCGTTTGTTGATTTTCTTTGGCTTTTTAATCGGGTTTGGAATGACAAAAACACTCTAAACTTCTCTTGGTGTTCATAACTCCAGTATCAATGACATCTTTATAACACCTCTACCTTACAAAAAATATAGGGGGCGGCTGACCCTCTAAACGAGATAAAAACATTCTTCTACTTCTATGTGTAATGGTTATGTCTTGTGGCGCAGCGTGCGACAACATTCGCTGCACAGCTGCAACTAATGCTTCTGCATATCCACGACAGAAGAAAACTTCATAACACAATCCTGCCCGAGTCTTCCTCCTTGGAGATGTTTCCTAAGGGGCAAAGACGTACACGACGACTTGACGCATAGATCAATGTCATTGATTACATCAAGTGGGCACAAAAAGTTCCAGAATTTGAGCGCCCTTTCAAGCACGTACTGTGCTGCTCTAATGGCCGCCTGTATAGATTGGATAGCCAAACCGAAGTTCGTTCTCGAGAGAGATTATTGGGGCTGATTTGGCAGTACATTCAGGTACATGTCCAGCACACAGTTGAATTATCTTGCTCTGCATGGAGATAGTGGGTGATTTGTTCAGCCACCCTAAATGTGTGTACTGGTCGTGTCTTGGACTATAGATACATAGAGGGCAACTCGTATAGGCATACTCGCATGTAATACCTTGATTCACTGACAACATATCAGTCCCAATACATTTTGAAATATCATGCTGGACGTACAATTCGTTTTGCCATCTCCATGGTGAATGAATCACTTAAATATTATAGATAAGGACTTGGATTGGATTTAACCAGAATCAATAATTATTTTCTATTCAGCATCTAACATCCCGCTGTTTTCGTCGAATCGTCCAAAACTATTTAGGTACACAGCATGTATCTTTTATAGCCGCTATCCTATGGTGAAGACATCTTTAAAATCTAGTAGCCGGATCGGATTCTTCACAAAATGAAGTCAGTCCGTCCTTGCCACACCGAACTGTCCCAAAAATTCTTTTGACCATCCTCAACTTTTTGAATATCACTGCAGAACAACGACAAAAACTCAACAAACAAAACAGAAGGGTGAAACATACCTCTTCACCTTGGGGCGAGGTAAAAATGCCTCACTGTATGTAAGAGGCATGTGAATACTTTTAAGCTTATCATTAAACAGATTACCTTATAAGCGCTTGCTTCCTGTTAAGCGACACATCTTTACATAATTTTGGAGCTCCTCTCACTTCAACTCACCTTCATTTGCTTCCTCTTCCTGCATAACCATGCTCATCGCTCAGCTTCAGTGGCATATTTAAAGTGGTGATGTTTTCCACAAAGTGATACTTTCTTCTGGAACACACTGTACACTTAAAACAATTTTTTTTCCTTTTAGGATATACTGTATTTGGCCTTGCTGGACCATAGTGGAATGTTTTTTGTGATAAAATGCAAAAATAAATTCACAAAGTGTGATTATGTTTTCTGGGACGCCTGTACACTCTAAATTATTTTAATCGCATGTTTTGTTGATGTAAGCACAAATGATTCCAATTTTAAAAGTTTTGTTACACGCAGCACACAACACACACACACACCGCACACACACACACACCACACACACACACACACGAAAGCTATTAATTAAGATTTGTGATGTTTGGTTTTTGGTTTTTGTTTGAAACAGATGTTAGGTTGTGAAGCATCTATACTAATTAGTGAGGACAAAGTTATTAGTATTCTGCAATGAAATAAGGATGTGGTAGACAAATGGACTAAATCACACAGATTTGATTTTTACCTGCGATTCCAGTCACCATAGCTGTAAGTTTTCAGATGAAACAAACAGGCGAACGCTGCTGATTGGTCAAGAGCATAAGTGTAGAACAAGGCGTTCATTAAATGCGCAATTATCACTCGTTTTAAAACATATATAATAAAAAAGGTAATGAGAACCGGCATATTGTCTTTTTGAAAGAATCTCTACAGTCGTGATAGTGTGATTGTCTGTTTGCTGATTTTTTTGCAAAGTTAATATCGTACCTCTACGGTGAGTCTCTGGCTCTTGCATGGTCACGTCGGGGGGTTTGGAGTGAGCAAAGGGACTAAGCCTCGAACAAATTCGATTTCATGGTTGTAGCGTGTGACTTGAGCGAGCAGGGAGAGCCCCTGGATTTTAAGCTCATATTGTCACGTTTACACGAGACTTAAGGAGGTGATTTGGGAATGTGGGTTTGCGAATACTGTACTACACGTATTATGAAGTTCGTGTCGTGCGCTGACTTGAGTCGTCTGGGAACCGCGCTGGTGGTGGTCACATAAAGGGCAGCTGTCCCGCAACGTTCTGATGCGATTGTCGCGGAGTTTCAGAGTTTGTGCCATAGTAGAATGGTACAAGAATGTTTGCGCCTCGTGGCGCAACACGACGCTCACATATCACACATTAATAAATATTATATCATGATTCCCACTTTTGTCGGAGTCTATAAACGATGTCTAGACAGGAGTGAGATGTAGTGGGACCGGGTGGTTGGCTCCATGGTAATTCCGTACTCAAGTTGGGATTTTGGAAGAATTTTTTTTTTTGCGTTGTGCCTGGGGTTTTGTGGCCATTTTTCTTTTTTTTAAATGCGAGGTAATGCCCATAATGCCTGCGCTTTGATAATTAGAGTAGATTGTTGTACCTATAGGAAGCGAAAGTGCCTCTCAAGCGTAGGCAGGAAGGTAATATTTCAGTATGATACTCCGTTGGTGACATTAATTGGACGGGATAGTCGCGATCGTTTTTTGACAGTAAGAACCCTTTCATGTTTCTAGCAGTGAGTTTTGAGTCTTTCATTTTGCAATGATAGCGATGTGCGTACCACACGAAGAGCACCGAGGGGAGCGGGTCTGTGCCCTGTTGGTGACTTGGCTGGCGCTCGGCGGCGAAGCTCAAGGATCGCGATGGTTGGCTGCGACTATTTCAGATGTTCGAGCCCTGTGAACGTGTTTTGTGATATAGCTGGTGGCTTTTGAGTCGTGGACCCGGCTTGCGGAGTCAGGAGTTCATTCTGTTCGACACCTTGGCCTCTCTCGTTGGAGTTCTTTGCGGGCAGATATTGGATTGTGACAGTGGCGCGTGACTCATTGCCTTGGATTTGAACAAGAGTACACATGCTGGGCTGTGATGTGCCTAGTGCAGGTTTGACAACCCGAGTTGAGTCTATTGACATCGTCGAAACGTGATCAATTCTTGTGAATAACAATATAGTCTTGCTTTGTAGGAAAGCCAGTAATATTTGTTACAGGCACGATGCATTGGGGGAATTTCTGGCCGACGTGGGCTCAGGTAGGTTACACGCTATTTTACTCGCAGTCGTTTTTCCATCGATTCTCTCTTTAAGTACGTGTATTTTTACTACATGGTATTGTTCTGTCTTAGTTATTGGTCAGCTTGGTTGTAGACTATTAGTAGTGTATCACGTAAATTAGTGTCTGCTTGCAATTTGTGCCAACTGAGGTGATTCTGTTTGGGCTATGTCTATGCTTGAGCAGTTCCCACTCACTGTTTGCGATACTATGATTTTTACACTCGATTTTGCTGAGTCTTTGTGCCATACCTCTCTATCCTGTCATACTCACCTGCTCTGATGCTTGGGTCCAGATTGTATCTTGACTGGCTCTCGAAGAATGATGCTCTGTAAAGAACAGCAGACTTGAATTGTCAACCGAACATGCTGGGTGAGTCAAGTATTTTTATATTCTGTTGTCATGGCTGGCTGGGCTATTGTCTTGTGACGTTAATAGATTTCGCATCTTGTTTCATGCCCAAAGATTATCAGTATGTTAAGTGTTATGATTCTGACCTACAGCTATACGCGATTAAGTGTGGCAAATAGTCTTCAACGGGACGAACCTATGATTCTTGATTTTTTCTTTGCATCGTTTGCCTGTATCATAGGTCGAAAAAAACTAGTATGTGGAAGTTTATTAAATGGAGATTGTGTGATGATATGTTTATACGAGTCTGAGATTTAAGTCGGCAGAAAGCAATGTTGCAACGGTTGATTTTATATTAATCCTTTGCATATTTATGCCTTTTGTTAATTATATCTTACGTCGGTCGGATTGTCTTTGGTGCAACTTCTTGGCCTTGACCTCTCGAACTCAACTGACTCACTGAACTGACGTGATTCGCATTTAATAAGATGGGGATTCCAGTGTGTTTATTCGCAAGTCAGGTATCTATATTTTTGTATGGATCAATAGTACGAATCACAAAAGCCAGTAGCAAAGTGGGACAGAAAGAATACAGATACGGCGTAGTAGCATTTTGATAGAATTCAGGCATCCAATTGTGTCTGCCAGCACTTATATAGGTGTGACGCACGTCTATCGAAGACCATTGGAAGTTGACCAGACATAATTCTCAAACCATGCGAATAATCTTGATTCTGGGCAGCTTTGGTCACCGTTCATGGGCTCTCCCAGTACATGAGGGATTACTTTGATCATGCTGAGGTCTCCATAATTCCTATACTATAACTTGTCTGCTATTTTTGGCAATTGACTCTTAGAAGGATGGCAGAGAGATAAAATGAAACATCTGGTAGTTCGAAACGAGCGGGTCAGGATTTTGACGGCTCAGGATCTCTCGGGGGATCTAAGTCAGACCAACTTGCCCGACATTACCTGCCTACATTTTTGAAGACATATTACATTGGAAGAAATTTATAACTAGATTAGTGAAAAAATAAAGATGTGAACTAGGTGAAGTGTTTTGGCGAGGGGTGAAGGCACGAAGTATTTGATTACTGGAGAGACGCGTATAGCCGATCACTCATCTCAGGACACGGGCTATGAAAATAATATCACAGAAGTGTTGTAAACGTTATATGTTTTAAGGAAATAGGTAACTAAAAGATAAGAGCGGAATATAGGTGTCAGCTTGAACAGAAGTAAGAAATAAAAATCAAATTCAGAGTGAGTGGAACGAACAATGAAATGAAGAAGCTACTATCTAGTATGGTTTACACATGTAATGTACTTCTCTTCACTTGTTTATAGATGCATTATTATTAGTTATTTTTTATGTCAAAATTCGCTGTTTTAATTTACTATGAATAGTTGCTTTATTATGTTATACTTAGATATGTAATCTGGTGCAAGGTGACTTTATACGGATAAGATCTAGCGCTCTCTCATGCCCTTTTTTCATAAAATTTAGACTTTGTTCTTTCTTGTCCTGGAGATAAACTTGCATTAACTTTTCTCAGGACTCTATCTCATTTGTTGACATTTATCATCATGTCTTATGGTTGAAAGCTCGTTGTGAGGGGCGGGGGGTGATGTGGTCTTTGTCTTGTTGAAATGCCGGACCGCCATCGTCACAGAGAAACTGAGCAGGAAATAATCAGAATCTAGTTGCTGTTTGATGGTCTATCGGTGTGTGATTCTAATTAAGGTTGGGTGTGTGATTTTAGTGAGTGTCGGGGGTGGTGGGTACGGCGTGGTGTCCGTCGGGACTTAATTACATTGCTTATTGAGTGGAGGAGGGGGTGGACACTTATCCTAACGAAGATATTTAGTTTTTGTGTTTTTTTAATGAATCAATTCATGCACTCACATACGAGAGTGGTACCCGCTGCTCTCCTAATTTTTGTGGGCCTAAAATGCTTCCTTTACCATAAAGAATGGGGTTGGATTATTAATATTAAGGTTCACAGCTACAAAAAGCTTAGGAACAAATAGGCGATTAAAATAAAATAAATCAAAAAAAAATCGAACTTTTTATTTAATTTTTTTTGTCTAAACCACTCCCTTGCATTCATTATCAACTTGAAAGTTGAAAAGATCCGTTAGCCAACTCTGAGAAAATTGTGACAATGAATAGCACAATAACAAAGTATATTATCGACAAATACCACCGTGACGTTAACTGATGGAAATACTAATAAAGGGAGGGGGAAAGGGGGAGAGAGAGAGAGGATGGGGGAGAGAGAGAGGAGTGGGTGGAGAGGCGTGGGGGAGAGCTGGGAGAAGAGGGGGGAGGGGGTGTGAAGATGGGGAGATGGTAGCGTACCAGGGTGTTACCAGGGCTAAAGTGCTTTCAATGGTTGATTGCGAAAGCGAACTGTTATGTTGCATGTTTTGGTTTCTTTGAACATGCATTCTCAAACCGTCAAAGAGGTACTCCTCTGGGATTTGGTTCATGTTTTTGCTATTGGACAATATAGTGATAGCAAGTCTGTCCTATTGAATAAAAGTGAGCATGGCATACTTTCAGCTTTTTCTTTAACTTCCAAAATATCCAACCTCGCACTTCTGTACCTTTGAACCACTATGTTGTCAATACTTTTATCAGGTCGAGTGCATTGCCTTCCCATAAATCGCGCAAAAAAGCAGAATGTTTCATCCATTCCATGCCATCAGGACCATTCCTGTACGAGTGTCGGTGCTGCCTAAGCAGTTTCTTGCTATTGGGGCACAACCTGGACGGGTCCGCCACTCTGGCAAGGATACCAGCAAGCTGGCACTCATTTGCCGACCTGGAAGGATGACAGGCAGAGTCAACCTCCACTAATTGATTAACAGCGAGTTGGGATTTCTGAACTCCAGGACCCTAGACCAAGCCCACCATCCAGCAATAAAGCAACACAGAGCTTACCCGACAACTGAAATTGCTTGCCATTCTATTTAAAAGAACATTCGCCTTTTGGGTATGTTTAATTTGTAAGTGGATTGTTTTGCTGCTATATGAACGGAGTGCCAGGAGAGTGTTCCTTTTCAATTAGATACATTACCAAGTATGTGTAACCGGACATGCCAACGTTTTTTCCCCTGAAATTTTTTTTTCATTCTATAGTAGGGAAATACTTGATAATGATGCCGTTCATCTTCTTGATCTTTATTTCCATGGTTAGAATCGAGTGTGTCGAATTGAATTTCCGCACACAATTAAAGCACTCAGCAAGCACAGCCAACGAGAATGGTTGAAAAGCTAAGCTGCTGGGTCATACAAAACGTCTCCAAGATAAACACTCTGCCCCCTTAGACACGTCTGGACAAACCACCCGGCCAATCTGGAACATACACTCTGCCCAGCACACTGGAGACAAACACTGCCCAACACATCTGAAACAAACACCGCCTGGCTAAGGTCGAGACAAACACCGCCCGATCCATGTTCTGGAGACAAAACGACCGCCTGGCTACAACGTCGGAGATAAACACCTGCCAGAATGACCCAGAGCCAACACAAGTAGACAACATCGCCCAGGCATAAATGCCCAGAGACAAACAGCATTGTCTGACAGGTCGGAGATAACAGTGACCGGATCACATCTGGAGAACAACCATTGTCTGGACATACCAGAGACAAAAGCATCTGGAACAGTCTGTGGCCAGACAACTTCGGATCCAGAACAACACCGGCCGAATAAACATGCTGGAATTTGGAGACATACACCATCTGGACAATTACGTCCGGGAAATCAATCCTCGGGAATTAAACCACCATCTGGACATATCAGAGATAACCAACATCCGACATCAAACAATGGTGAAACAATGCTCTGAGAGCATTTTATTTATAACATGAACCTTGAAAATGCGATAATCTCTAGAATCTCTTCACCTGAACTGAATTAAGAAAATTTAAATGCGGAATGATCTTACCGCTGTATTACTGCTAAAAAAGTTGAAGTCATTTTCCAATTCGGAAGATTGGTTAAGAGTTCCAGAGGTTATCGCATGTGTGGGAGACCATGAATAATCACATAAGAAACTCAGAGACACCCAAAATACAAACAATGTCCGAATTGGACAATATGAACGCTTTTTTTTTAATAGTCGGAACTGCTGTTTCTGTTAAGTCATAGGAGTTTTAATTTGATTCTAGCCAGGTTGGAATCCAGAGCTTAACTTGCAAATGAAATAAAGCATGAAACTGGCATCTTCGGATTTTATAGAGCATTGTGATATTCTAGCGATCCGAGGATTTGAAGATGATGCATTTAATGATATGGTGAGGAAAGTGAGAAAAAATTTGAACACTTATTCTGAAAGAACTGCTGTTGGCCTGTTTTTCAATTTGAGGCTTGTAACAGGCAACAATGGCAAATTAAGACTCAGCAAACTGCACGATGGGCTCTCAGGGCTGTCCAAGATATGCTTGATAAAGGAACTTAACAATGCCATTAATTTTTCTTCAAATTTGTTTAATAAACCCAAACACCCAATTTTTATTCAGCACTACGTGGAGTTCCCTTAGTGTCCATTGAAAGTTTGGGCCAGGTTTCATGGGTTTGTGGGTTAGAAGGAGACACACTGATGGACTGACACTTATTACCTTGCCAGAAGAGAAGGTATTGCATTTGGTCCAGTTTGTTTTGTTTGTCTTGCATCAAGAAGTGAGTGTTGGTTCTCAACCGCCGTTGTCGGCTACACAAATTTTTTTGTCAAAGAGCGACTAGCCGCATGTAGAATTTTTTAATGATAATTATGACTCATAAGTCACATGGTGTGGCAGCTAGTTGGAAAGGAAAAACTGGAAGCTCTCTCTACTCTGAAAATCAGCATCCGTGGAAAGATTGAAATTGGCAATGGAAAGTCTCCACGGAGATGTGATTTAAATTATGACGTACAGGTGCCTTCATGACGTCATAATTGCAGATTAGAACACTACATCCGATCACATAATGAAAAATTGGAGGTCATGCTAGGGATAAATGGGTAACAGAAAAAAAAACTGAATGTCATGGGTCAGGTGGATTGCAGCCTAATAAAAAAATAACCTTCACAGAATTTGTCTAAAGGCAGAATAGATCGAGGCAAACTTTCCAGTGACGACCACGCTATCAGAAGGTGGAACAAAACGTTCACACCTGTGACATTATAGGTCACATGGTGGCAGTCATATTGTTTATCATACAAACGATATAATCTTCACCAAACAAGCTGGACAGAGTAAGGGAAAACTCACACGTTTTATTTTTTTAGTTTTTATTTTTTGTATACATTGTTGAGGCTCGTATGAGAGCGAACACACACGCACAGCAAGGGGCATGAGACAAAAAGGGCGGGAGTGAGAAGACGAAACAGTGGGGAACAGAGACATTAAAGGAGATCTGTGAGGAGGAGGATGGGCGGGATACATGGGGATAGAGTGGACATTACAGGGACTTCAGTAAGGAAGCAGGATTTGAAGGAGGTGGGCTCTTTGGGTGGATTAATCGGGGGTAAAAAGATCGAGGATTGTGATGGGCGAAAGAGGTGGTGTGAAAGCTGTTTTTTGAAGGCTGCAGAAGAATGGGAATGAATAGAGGAGGGAGTTTATGTCAAAGGCGGGGAAAAGAGAGGAATGAAAGATGTGAAGGTGAGCAGTGATCGTGTTTGGTTAGATTTACAGAGGGGGTTGTTGTGGACTTGAACGCCTGATGGAATTGGGGGAAATCGCAGAGAGAGTCAGGGGGGGGGCGAGGGCGGAGAGGACTGTCGAAGACCAGAAAAACCAGCGACCACCTGCGGTGTTGAGTGGAGCGGCCAAAGAACAGCCTCATTGCGGGAGTGCCAATGATCCGAAATGCCTGGTTTTCACAGCGTGAAGCGAGAAAGGTAGGAGGAGGAGCACCACCCAGAGGGAGCGCAGTACTCCATCAGGCTGTGGAAAAGCTGTAAGTGGTCAGGAGCTCAGTGGGGCCGAAGGAAGGACTTTGCACGACGGAGGTTCACAGTCCGGCGACGGCTTTGGAGGCGAGGTTGAAATGTGCTTTCCCAGAAGGTCATGGCAAGATAGTGAACCCAGAACTGATAAGAAGGACTTCTCCAAAGATTGTTAGAAAGTGGATGGGGGGGTTTTAAACGGTCCCTGTCAATGAGACATAGTGAGAAGTGTGAATTTGTCCGATGAAAGACATGTTCACGTGTTGGACCATTTGTGATTTATCCAGATCTGCAGTGAGCGAAGATGCTGCTGCTTCCCTGGTCTGAGGGATGACCGATGGACGGGCAGAGGGTGGAGTCACAGAAAGAATAGTAGAGGATTTTCAGAGATCGAGAAATCATGGATGAAAATCCAGAAAAGAACAGGGCCCAGAACGCTACCGTTGAGAACTCCAGCTGGACGGAAGAGGGATGAAATACTCCAATTTAGGGCCACTACGTTGACTTGCGACAGGAGGGAAGTCTGCGAGCCATGAGTGGAGATGTCCTTGGATACCATAGGAAGAGAGTTTGGTGAGCAGGGCAGGGTGCCAGATCGTGTCAAAAGCACGTCATATGTCTAGGGATATGACAAATTTCAGGTCTGGCATTGAGGACCTCCATCCATTGTTGAGA
>CM068968.1:8369291-8381647 GCA_035128595.1 Eptatretus atami
GTCTTCGCCGGTACAGATTAAAGCCCTTTTTCAATGGCATTGTAGAGGCTCTTGGACTATGAAATAGAACTTCTTTAGCAAATAGAACTCTTTGAAATAGCAACCTTCGTTGGAACCCTTGTTATCTGTCCCTCGGCAGATTAACTAGCACTAGAACAAATACAAGAAGATTATCTTCATTTTATTTTTAATCCGATTTATGAATATTTATGATCTGGATGGGGGGGGGGGGGGAGATGCAGCCATAAACACAAAAATAAAAATTTGCAGATATTGTCTCTAACCCGCTATGCACAGAGTACAGTCTGTTGCATACTTAGTCGGTCCTTCCTACGGCTATTTGCTTACATGGTAGCTTACGTCATTGCAATGAAGTTTTACTGTGTTGTTTATTGTCCATAAACTAGCATGTTTTTAAAGAAAAGTACCGTACCGCGCCGTACACTAATCATGTATCGACATTACCTTCTGCTGTCACATGATGAGTATGTACAGCTTTCACCACTGCCTTTAGCAGCGTATAGTGTTATTGTCTTTTGCGAGACTGCAAACAACCAAGGGAACGAGGAGGCGTCCTAATGGACTCGGGGAACTATCGGCCCTGCAAGCTAAAAGAACTGGCGGACCGAGTTGTGAGATTTGGGCAGAAGACCCTGCAAACATTCCAGGGGAAACTCATGTACAACACCAAACATATCTCATCTTATTATAAATATTGCATTTATGCTCATCAACATCCCCACATGGCGGTAAACACTTGGTCCTGAAATGATTGCTGTTCATCATGAATGCCCTGCTTATAGTCATGCTAGTGAAGTTCCATTTGGAACATGGTATTACTTTACCCTTTGCACACTCTTAACTTGAAATGGTGACCCCTGAACCAACTGCCTGGTTCACACCAGCCACTTTGTTGGCAAGCGGTCCTGCACACTACATGGGGTAGTCCCCACTTGCCATTCCCACCTGGTATTGAGGCTACCTCTATTTGCCAGTTAATAACTTGAAATGTTTGCAGTCCGGATCACATCATCATAATAGAGCCACATGTACGTTACTGCGGTCAAAACCGCGTCTCAGGTTCGTCAGTTGCAGTCTATTCTGTACATCGTGTCACTTCTCTGTCATTACTGCATGTATCACTTCTGCTGTAAAAACTACACCATCCGTATATACAGTAGTGTCAGATAACATCAGGTAATGCTTACTAATTATTGAAAGGATCCGAAACACCTGCTAGGAGCCAGCATAGAAACACGGTATGATAATATTCTATGTCATGCAACTAGTCAAGACGAAGTAACCATGAATTTATACCATTACCCTAGTACAGTATAATCTAAAGGCAAAACTTAAGCCCATGAGTCGAAACACCGGTTGCCTATTTTGCGTTGGATCATGATGTAAAGTTATTGGTTGCGTCAGTTATGAATATTCTGTGTGAGGCTAGAACTCCCGTCAAAAGATGCAACAACCGGATAAAAAGCCTTATAAATTTAATACAAATATTAAAATGATGTCCGCTATTCGGATATAACGAGTGGAAGCACCGAACAATCCTAGGCTCATAGTCCCCGGCCTGTCATTGAAAGAAGAGAAAGGTGTGAACCAGACTTAATTCCATTTTAGAACAGGCCCACATAACAATCACGACGTGTGAAGGAATTCTAGCCAGGAATTTACGGTCACTTAATCAGAAGATTGCATGAGTCCGAAAACCCCGTCCAGTTCTGTGATACAATTTAAGAACTCGGTAGAAAGCTGCATGTCTATACTAATCCCATTCTTTCCCTAAGGCAGTTTGAAGTTAAGTTATGGCACGTCCCATTAGGGTAAGTAGGGTTCAACAGTTACCCTCGTTTGGTATGTGTCTTGACAATTAAACCCAGACAAAAATGTTGCTGGAGTTGGCTTTCAAAATTACCAGCTACTATTCTCAAAGGGAACCCACTTATTTGCACGTTGTGGTCTTCAACCAACGTGTTCCTGCCTTGTACAGACCAGGACGCCTCCGCCGCAAACCCTGGGACACCTTCTACATGCAAACCCAAACCATTGCCATAAGCTCCCAAAGCGAACTCGCCAGGTAAGACCATCCGACCAAAAGAGTATCGCCTCGGGGATGACTCAAGTAAGGAGCCGCCGCCTAATAATGAATGAATTCAAAAGAACACAAACTAGTCGTTGTGACATTGAAACAACGTTAGGAACTTCAGGCAAATGCCGCAACTGGGCTGTCTGTAGCACCACCTAACATGTCTCGTGTGTGTGTATCGCCTTGATCTTGATGTCGTCATTGCTCTCCGTTTCCCACTGATCGCCTGCAGTACTATGTCAGAGTGTAGCAGTTGCACACTCGCTTCACTTGCAGCGCGGGGGCAGTTCTGTTTTTTCCCCCACACATTCGTAAAACTGAGCCCAGGACAATTGCCTTAATATAGCCGTTTCGATACTCTTTTCTTTTCCACGCTACAATCTTAGTAGCATCTCTTAACTCTGTAATTGTTAGGATAGGATGAACGCCTGGCAGAGCACTTTCCTGTGTCCCTATGGTCGGAACCCTTCGCCCAGCACCCTGCTGGTGTGTTGCCCTCGCCGAGTGTTATGTATCCTGCCCTTATTTGAGCAGGTAGAGGCAGTAGTTGTCTTAATATACTCCCTCACTTGGGTCAGCCTGCCTCAGCTGATCTTCTTTTGAGTTGATCCACTCTGTAACCTAGCTTGTTTATGCGCCAACTGCATAAAGTTTTTAGGTACGACCGTAACATTTCTGGTCCCCGCATAGGCTCGGCGCTCGCGCTGTATGTATTGTGTTTGATCCATGCATCTTTCGGCCTTCCAGCCTACGTTGCATTTGCTATTACGCTTTGTCGACAGGGCTTTGCTTGTCGACAGCGTCGTATCTTGTGCGTGCCCGTACTTGGTTGTTACCTGTGTTTTATCTTGACACATCAGTCCTCCATGAAACATATCTTCACATTCCTCCTTCAAACCACAAGCTGATAGTGAAGGTGTGATACTCCTCATAGATACATCAATATTTCACTATGTGATGACCATGCATTTTGCCTCATAGCTAGCGTGCCAGGGTCCCTATATAACAAGTGTATATATTGCTTAGCCGTTGGCACCTGCATGGCTATAGGTGCCTAATTGTGCTCTTTTGTTTTGACGAGCTTTGTTTATTCTTACCCTTGTAAGGGTTTGAAGGACTATTTGTAAATGCCTCTTGATCTGTCTTGTCTTGGTCTTCTGTTCTCATGCTCTGTCATGTCTGCTCTGTCTTGTAACTGTCTGATCTCTCTAGACACCCTGTCTAGCCCTCACGGTCTATATATTATTCAGTTTGAATTTTTTTTTTTCTTATTGGCAACCCTCCTCCCTGTCATGAATCGAATGACGGATAACTTTTAAAACATAGCCACTACTCCTCATGGACGAATATCTTATTGGATACACTTCTGGTTGTTATCCGGCTTCGCACGTTTGGCACAAACCACATTTGTATTAAAGAATACAAATAAAACATTGGGACAACACTCTAAACTGCTCAACGAAAATATTTGAATAACTTGGCATAGTGTCATCAAACTATTCCCATGGCGGTTACATATGCGTGATGTGAATGATGATGTAATCAGGATAGTCGAGTATTCATGCCTTATATTGTTGCAGATTAATATCCTAATCTAGCCAACAATGGTGAACTTCACATAATCTCGATCTATGAGCCAAGTTGTGAGTGCCAATCGCGAATTCCAAATTATTGAAAGTCCAAATCGGCCTTTTCATTTGCGGGTTCAGCGGCGCACCAACATCTGAAATGAAATACTTATAGACTGTTATAAAAAAACTTCTTTCTTCTTCCAGAACGCTTCCCGAAAACAGATCGATGGTTAGGAATTATGGGTGAATTCCTTTTTTCATACTCATCTTCATTGCACGGCAAATTTAGCCTAAAATGATGTGAAATGAAGCAGCTTCAAGGCTACATGTCCTTCTTGTGCCTGTAGACTCGCTCAACTGTGGTACGGTGGAGTGAATCGCAACAGTTTCAGGCTACGTTGCGCCCTTTGTTGCCGTGGGACTCGGCCTCAACCTGTGGTACGGTGGAGTGAATGGAAGCAGGTAGGCTACGTTGGTCCTTGTGCTGTAGGGGGACTCGCCTCAACTGTGGGCCCGGTCACGGGTGGGAGGTGGACCATTCAAAGGGCAGTCAGGTCTACGTTGGGCCCCTTGTTGCCCTGGTGGACTCAGCCCTCAACCTGTGAGTACGCGTGGAGTGGGAAATCAGCAGGTCAGGTGCTACGGGTTGATTCCTTGTGCCTGTGGACTCGCTCAAACCTGTGGTACGTGGAGGACAGAGGAGTTTCTCAGCTACGGTCCTTGGGCCCTTGTGGCCTGTGGACTCGCCTTTCACCTGGTGGCCTACGGTGGGAGTGAATCAGACAGTCCTAGGGCTACGTTGATCCTCCCCTGATGCCCTTGTAGGGGGACCTCCGCCTTCAACCTCTTGGTACGGCTCGGGAGTGCGAATGGAGGCAGCGGTCAGCGCTACGTCTTGCGCCTGTGGCCTGTGAACCCTCGGGGGCCTCCCACACCCACCCTGTGCTACCGGTGCGCAGGTCGAATCTGCAGTCGCCGTTCAGGGCCTACGTTGGCTCTCCTGTTCGCCTGTAGGCGCGGACCTCGCCTCCAACCTGCCTGGCCTCTAATGCGTGGCCCCGAACGGTATCAAATTCCAAAAGCAGTTCAGGCTGATTGTTTGTCCTTGTCCGCCCTGTAGACTCGGCCTCACTACTTGTGGTACGGTGGCGATAATCAAGCAGCTTTTCAGGGGCTACGGGAGAATTTCTGCGGCCCCTTTGTGCCTGTGGGCCTCTGCCTGCTCTCTTCCCTGTGGGTCGGCCCTGCACAGCAAAGAAAACCTGGGCGACCTGAGAGTGTCTGAAGCAAGAAATGGGCTTCCCTGGGTCAGTTCTCTTCAAAAACACTGGGTGGTCTAGAGTGCTGGGCGACAACAAACAGCCCTCGCGAGAGGTCCAAGCGATCTCGGCGATGCCCCGAAGACAGGTAAATTCGTATCGCAGGCAACCCAACAGTCTCCCAAACGCCCCCTCAAGGATCCGCACACAGCGGAGCAGACAGCGAGCACCGCAAACCCCCTCACCACCCACAACCCCCACACACCAAACAAATACATGACTTACCCCCACGCGGTGCACCGACCTCTTCCCCCTTTGCGACCCACTCTCGCTCCCGCACCTCTTCTTACGGCCATCGGACCCACCCCCCCAGACCCCCCACAACCTCTCAGACAAAGATCCCCGCACCCTTAACTCACTCTCACACTTCATTCGTTTGCTCCACGATCAACCCCCCCCAAAACCCACCACCATCAAGCGCCGCGGCACGCATTCTACTTCTTTCACACAGTTATGAAACCAACTAAAATTTACAAATCTCAGCGACTTTAGTGTTTTACTGGGCGGGAGCGACACGGCTGGCGGGCGAAACATGCGTCGCCAAGCGGGGGAAAGTGGACACGGGGTTGGGCGAAGCACCTTCTCGCGACACCTGGAGTAGCTGATGTGAAGCACTCGATAGGTGCACTGTAGCGGGATTGAGTTGCTTCCTCGGTGGCCGCGTATGCAAAGTGATGCCTCACGATAGTTATGCGACTACGGATGTACTGCTGTGGTGCCAGGCTCAATCAATTGATACAGATGATGCTGTAATCCCTCAATAGCGCGCGCTCGCTCGCTGGAAAGAGATTTAAAGTGTACTGCCACCTCCTCTTTTCGATTGTAGTGGTCCTCATCCCTTTCATGCACATTGCGCACCTAACCCAACCCCAGACATGTCCCCCATAATTAGTTGACTGTTTTACCATCTTTATGCAGGCGGGGGGCCCCCACAGTGTGGCAAGGTAGGTGCAGCATACCCCGCTCTCAATCTGGTTGGCCCAGGTCGGGCGGTCCTATCCATGCCATCTTCTTGATCCGCGCTCCCGTCCCGCTATACCTCCCTTCTTTTACCTACTGCCTTGCTACTTCTCCTCCCTAGTCATCACCTGACTCTGTATTTTTATCCCGTCGATGATAGCCACTGACCTTACGTCGCAGTGTTGTCTCGCCAAACGGACCATCCTTCCACACAAAACTTCTTGCCAACTTCCCCTAAACGCCTCTCTCCTACTTCTTCCACTTCTCCTCTAAAACCTTCTGCTTCTTCACTAAGATTGCTCATACCTGGGCCTCGTGTTCCATACCCTACGTCCTGGTATGACCTACTCTATGGGTAGGATGACATATTCCTCCCTACTTCCTCCACCTGGAGCATTATCTGTCTCGACCAGACGCCTCTTTCTCTTAATCCTTCTTTTCCTTTGCTTCATCCATAGCACAGGAGACAGCACGGCGCATGCTGGTGTTGGGTGGGTCAAACATGGCTCTCGGCTGCCTCTACTCGGCGCAAGCAAGACTGCAGGTGTCAAGTCGCGCTTCAGATAACGATTATGCGCGTAGATTTGTGGTGTTCTTTTACACATCGCGAAGGCCAAATTCAGGTTTTTACGCAGTCATGTTAGATCTGATATGCTGGTAAGTGTTGCGCAGAAATTCATCCTGCCCAGCTCCGCAGGCAGGTTGGAGGGTAAGATTGTCGCCTTTGGTGGTTGGTGCAGCTTGTCATTTGAGAAACCGCAGGGATCAGGATAAAGGGAGGCGGCAACCAACGGAACACAGTGGGGCCATGTCCCCCTACGAGCATTTGATGCCTCAGGCTTGTGGCACGCCAGGAACCCTAGCTCTACATCGCACTGTTCGCCCTCTCCCTGCCCATTCCACAAATACCAAACTTTACCAACAACAATTTTCGCGTGCTTAAGCCTCAACTCGGCTCTCAAGATAGCGCTTTGAACAGTCAACCCCACAATCCACAGCATACAGACTACCAGGAACTCAACCATCTCCACTCATCCTCTCCAGGGCCATCCCTGAATTCCTTGCTTCTCGCCCCAGTTCTCTTCCCGTTTGGCCCCACCTCTATACCGACATACCACACCAACCATTTGGCTCCCTGTATCACCACCCATGACATACCACCTGTCCATCCCTTCCCATCTTCCACCTCTGACCACCTGCTTGCCTGATCTCTCCCCCCCCCAATACTCTCTCATTCCACCGCCATTACCCTTCTTTCACTCTCACCCGCACCGCCACCACGGCTTGTTACCTTCCCTCAACCCCTCGCCCTGTCTCCTCCACTCTCTTCTCCTCCGCACACACAACACCTCCCAACCTCTCCCTCCTCACTGCGCCCCATTGATCCCAACTCGACTCCCCTCCACTACCCACCATCAAAACTATCTAGCCCGACACCTCGCCAACCGCCCAACCTCCAGAGCGCCAATGGTGTGACCCACGCCTGAACACAGCTAGGCACACTGAATAAACAACCGACCCAATCTTCGCATTACATGGACTGTCACCCGACTTCGGGGCCACATAATAGTATTGGACACGCAGCACATCAGGCCCACCCAGCAGCCGTCGCGTCCCAGAGTCACCCTAGCAGTCGCAAAGCATGGGCCAGTGGATGGACAGATGTCATGGGTCAGTCTGCTTGTGATACAAGAGGCCAATATGGCTGTGTGGCATATGTCCCGGCTATATGGGCCCAAACAACGGGAAAAGAACACTGGCGCGCGCGAGGAAGCAGGAATTCACGGGCATGCCCTGGAGAGGCGGATGATGGAATGGGTCTCGACGCTGCGCCTGCTTGATCCGCCTGTGGAATCTGTGGCGGCCTTTCCCATGCGCCTTTCCGACGACGCGCTTGCAGGTGACGTGCCCGTACGTGAGAGGAATGTGTTGGTAAATATGTGTGCCTGGAAATGAAGGCAGACTCGACGACGCCAAGCGGTCCCGAGAGACGCTGGTGGCAGGAATGGACTGCGCCACTCGCTAGGTTCATTCTTTTCAAAACTGGAAAGCTACAACGATTGCTACCCCCCCGAGACGCGAGACACTTGTGAAACAGGCACTATAACAGAACCTTGCCCAGTAATTTCCCGTAACGGAAACAACATGTTGTGAGGATAAAGATTGCTCAGCAGTGGCAGGAGCAGCACCGCCATATCGTTACCACCCAATCACAAGCCTGTGCGCGGTGTTCCCTTTTTGTATCCGGTATGGATGAATGCAAGGGAAAGAGTCAGAGCAAGGGTTGTTGGAAGGATAATTAGGTGGGAGACATGGATACGGGAAACCTGTCATATACGCAGTATAAGGACGAGGATGAGCCCAGCGGCCAGGTCCCCTCAATCGCGGCAACCCCCCCTTATGTGAAGAACGCCAGAAGGTCTTTAGAGAGCGGGGCGCCAGGACGAAGATGGGCCCCAAGACAGTACGGGAGACCCGGCGTTTAGGCGGAATTTGCCAGAAGTTTGTCGTGGCGCAAAGCGGATGTCCGGGACAAGAGCCTGTGCATCAACCTCCGAGCGATCAAAACCAAAATCCAAGGCCTATGATGGCACGGAGAACCAAGTAGCAAAGGGCAAGTAACCGCGTAAAAGGACGGTCCTAGGAAGACGAGGATAGAGACAGCACACCGCCAAGCGCGATGGATGCGAGTCGCACGCCCGCGGCAACCACCAGGAGACGGCGCGCTCCCGCCGGATGCCCTGCCCTCCAACATGGCAATAAGATTGAAACGAGCGCAAGGACAGCTTGTAGGGGATAAGCAGGCTGGCAGGGATATCATGAAGAGGAGGTGTACAACAAAATGGAAGGATGGTTGATGCTGGAAGATCCTCTATAATATTGGTTTATGATACCTGGATTGAGGCTTACATAAGCACCCATGACAAGGGCCGGCAATGTTTAAGGATGGGGTTAGGGAGGGCTCGTGACCCACGAGAGGGAGGCTAAGTATGAGGGGTGTGGGAAAAATATATTTTAAAGTCGTTTTTGAACCAGGGGGCAAGGACACAATCAACGGCTATTCCTGGAGCCTCCCGCTGTTATGTGGACAGCGAAAAGTCGGACAGCTTGAATTGAGATTCACAGAGGAGGAGTTTCAAGGCCCCAGCATTGCAAGAGGATGCGAAGAAGGGAAGAGTTTGCCACGGCACTTGATCAGGTGTGCCACATAAGATGGATAACTTGCAGAGCAAAAGAAGTTGGAATCAGTATGGACAAAAGAGGTTCTCTCTCTGCAATATTTGTATGAACGGAGAGGACTTCATATTCCAGAGGCGCGATTGCCCACGCCCCGGCGGATTAATTGTCTGCTGATCATGCGGAAGTCGGCGACCACGGGCTCTCATGCTTTAAGGTCTGGCCGACATCTACAGGCGGTGCATACACTCCTAAATTCATGTAATTGAAGGTTGCTGGAGAGGACTTCTGGTATGCGCGAGCGGATAAGCGGCAAAAAAGATGTATATGGAGACAATCAGAGTAAGAGCACCAGTGGGGTAGAAATGTAAGGGATGACGGGATGCGGAAGTTTCACACGAGGGGACAGCTAGATGAGCGAAGAGGTGGTAGCGTGCAAGGTGACAGACGTGGCGCACTTGGCGAACATGTTGGACCTTGAGAGAGGAAGGCGGCCAACGGGCCTGGTTGCTCCCTCCCGACGAGAGATGGCTGGCATCTCGTCCTCCGTTCCCTTTCCTCCCTCCTGCCCTCTTCCCTCCCGTCCCCGACCCCTCTAGTTACCGATGAATGGGACCCAACGCTGGCTCGGCGACCCAACAAAAACAACCTCTCTTCATCTCTCTCCCCCCTCTCTCTCTCTCTCTCTCTCTTCTCTCTCTCCCCCTCCTCTCTCTCTCTCCCTCTCTCTCTCTCTCCCCCCTCTCTCTCTCTCTCTCCCCTCTCTCCTTCTCTCTCTTTCCCCCCTTCTCTCTCTCTCTCCCCCTTCCTCTCTCCCCCTTCTCTTCTCTCTCTCCCTCCCCCCTCTCCTCCTCTTCTCCCCTCTCTCTCTCTCTCCCCCTCCTCCCCCCTCCCTCCCCCTCTCTCTCTCTCCCCCTTCCCCCCCCTCCCTCTCTCCCCCTCTCTCTCTCCCCCCCTCCCCTCTCCCTCCCTCTTCCCTTCTCCCTCTCCCCTCCCCTCCCCTCCCCTCTCTCTCCCCTCCTCTCTCTCCCCCCTCTCCCCCCTCCGTCCTCTCTCTCTCTCCCCCTCTCTCTCCCTCTCCTCCTCTCCCCCCTCTTCGTCTTGCCCCTCTCTCTCTCCCCCTCTTCGTCTTTGCCCCTCCTCTCTCCCCCCTCCTCTCTCGCCCCCACTCTCACACCCCCTCTCCCGTCCCCTTCTCTCACCACCTCCCTCTCTCTCCTCTCTTGAATTGTATGCCCCCTCTCGCCCCCCTCTCCTCTCTCGCCTCCCCTCTCTCGCCCCTCTCTCTGTAAATGTATTCACAAATGTCTACCAAGCACAACAATTAATTCAAACCTTGGAAAAACAGCTTTCAAACCTTGGGAACACTTGGGAAACAGCTGAAACGGATGAAGAACGATATCAAACCTTGAAAAGGCACATACTCAGGTCCCAGCGTCGATTGTGACGTCATACCAAACGAAGAAGAAGAAGAATTGTGACGTCAATCGTGCAAAAAAAACCAAAAAAAAAAACCATTAATTGTGACGTCATTCGTGACATCATAGCACCGTGTCCTGTCATTGGTTGACAGACGTTTATGGTCATTATTGGTTGACAGACAATATATAGGTCGTTATTGGTTGACAGACATTGGTCATTGTATCACGTTATTCTTTTTATTACTGCCAATTATTGTGCTATTATTATATTATATTAAATGCTATCATATTATTCTGAGATATCTTTGGAAAAAATGGCATGATAAGGTGGACGACACTTCAGTGCGATATATACACCTTTCCAACACTGAAAAAGCATCAAATGGCCGTAACTTGGGAACCGCTCGTCCGATTAATATCAAACCTTGAAAAGGCACATCCACGGGTCCCCGGCAATATTCCTGGCAAGTTTCAATCAGATCGGACCGGTGGTTGTCGAGAAACGGCGGTCGCAGACAGACAAACACACAGAGATTGCTGGAATTATAGATAGACTAGAACGTGCCTAAAAAAAAATAAAAAAAAAAAAATAAATAAATATTCAAACCGCGAGCAACAACAACAACCACACAGGCCGTTTCTTCGCTCTCACATGCCCGTACATGCGTGGCCCGGAAGTTCGCATATTCGCAGTTACGATTTATTCGCAATTTAGTTAATGCCCAAATATTCAATTACGCCAACGTATTTTGCCTTTTCGCAATGTCGTGGCAAGGAAAAACAAAAAGAGAAGAGAAGAGAGAGAAAAAAAATTACTTCCTGTTCGGAGCATACCAGCACTCTGATGTTACCGAAATTTATGCACAGTCTCATATGAAAACGATCATAACTTGGGGCGTTGTCTTTATCTATAAATGCGATCAGAATCGAGAAATATTAGAATACACGAAGTCATCACTCTCCGGAAGCCCGTACGTTGTAACCCGTAATGGGAACGCGACTGAGCTTCCCTTCCCCATCGGCCACGCGCCACGCAACAACGGTCTTGTCATTGGTTGGTAAATAAATGGCCATAACTTGGGAACCACTTGTCCGATTAATATCAAACCTTGAAAAGCACATCCTCAGGGCCCAGCAATATACCTGGCAAGTTTCAATTAGATCGGACCAGTGGTTGTTGAGAAACAGCGGTCACAGACACACAGACACACACACACACACACACACACACACACACACACACTGCTGGAATTATAGATAGATGATGAATATCATCTGGACAGATACGGAGAGACAAACACCGTCCAGGCACGTCTGAAGACAAAAAATATCCGAGTTGGACAAATGAACACTTCTTTGGAAGTCGGAACTGCTGCTGAGGTCAATTCTGCGGTTTAAATTTTTTGAAATTTGGCTCGGGATAAGAGATTCTAGAGCTTATCGCATGTGTGGAAATAAAATAAAGCCATGAACACTGGTGTCTCCAAATGTTTATAAGCATTGCAATGCAAACAGTGATTTGTAGTTATCAAAATCAGGCATTCGTTGGTATGAGTGAGTTCTGTGAAAACAAAAGTTTTGAGCGCTTACCGTTAAGAAACCTTTGCGGCTTGTTCCAAGTCAAGGCATTGTTAAGCAGCCCCCCAAAAAACGCAAATTAAGACCCCACTGAGGGAGAGCTGACTGATAAAGGGGCTGACCAAGGATGAAGCATTGATCAGGGATAATTAAATAAGACCATAAATAATTATCTGCAAACAGGGTGTTTAAATTTAGCCAAACACCCAATTTTCATTCATGCACTAGTTTCAGG
>CM068968.1:8386038-8409533 GCA_035128595.1 Eptatretus atami
CGTCTCTCTCTCTCCACCCTCCCCTCTCTCTCTTCTCCCCCTCCCCTCTCTCTCTCTCCCCCTTCCCCCTCTCTCTCTCTCTTCCCCCCCTCCCTCTCTCTCTCCCCCTCCTCTCTCCTCCCCCCCTCTCTCCTCCCCCCTAGTCTCGCCCTCCTCTCTCGCCCCCACTCTTCACAACCCCCTCTCCCGTCCCCTTCTCTCGCCACCTCCTCTCTCCCCTTCTCTTTGAATTGTGATGCCCCCTCTCTCTCACCCTTTCCCCTCTCTCGTCCCCCTCCTCTTGCCCCCCTCTCTCGCCCTCCCCCCTTCTCTCGCCCCTCTCTCTGTTAAATGTATTCACCAAATGTCTACCCAAGCACAACAATTAATTCAAACTGGAAAAAACAGCTTTCAAACCCTTGGGAAAGAGCTGTATTCCCTTGGAAAATTCAAAACCTTTGGATTAATAATAATTAAACAATTAATTCAAAACCTGGGAAAAAAACAGCCTTTTCAAACCTTGGGGAAAACACTTTAGGAAACAGCTGGAAACGGATGAAGAACGATATTCAAACCTGAAAAAGGCACATTTACTTCAGGTCTCCCACGTCGATTTGACGTCATACCAAACGAAGAAGAAGAAAAATTGTGACTCAATCGTGCAAAAAAAACAAAAAAAAACCCCATTAATTGACATCATTCGTTGACAATCATAGCACCGTGTCCTGTCATTGGTGACAGACTTATTGTTATTAATGGTTGACAGACAATATATAGGTCGTTATTGGTTGACAGACATGTCATGTATCACGTATTCTTTTATTACTGCCAATTATGTTGCTTTATTATATTTATTATTAATATGCTTCATATTCTTTGAGATATTCTTTGGTAAAAAAATGGCATGGATAGGTGGAACGACACTTCAGCTGCGATATATACACCTTTTCCAACACTGAAAAAAGCAATAAAATGGCCGTAACTTGAGAACCCGCTCGTCCGATTAATATCAAACCTTAAAGGCACATCCACGGTCCCCGGCAATATCCTGCAAGTTTCAATCAGATCGGGAACTTGGTGGTGTCGAGAAACGCGGTCGCAGACGACAACAACACAGAGATTGCTGGGAATTATAGACTAGACTAGTTACGTGCCCGTAAAAAAAAAAAAATAATTAATAATAAATAAATATTTTCAACCGCGCAGCAACAAACAACAACCACCACAGGCCGTTTCTTCCTCTTCACGTGCCCGTTACGTGCGTGGCCCGGAAGGAGTTCGCATATTATTCGCAGTTACGGATTATTCGCCAATTTAGTTTTTAATGCCCAAATTATTCAATTAGCGCCAACGTATCTTTGCCTTTCGCAAATGTCATCGCAAGGAAAAAAACAAAAAGAGAAAGAGAAAGAGAGAGAAAAAAAAATTACCTTCCTGGTTCGGGAGCACCACCAGCTCAACTCTGATGTTACCGAAATTTAGTGCACCGTCTCATATGGAAAAGCGATTCATAACTTGGGGCGTTGTGTTTATCTATAAATGCGCATAGAAATCGAGAAATTATTAGAATACACAAGTCAGTCCACTCCCCGGAAGCCCGTACGTTGTAACCCGTATATGGGGAACGCGAACTTAGCTTCCCTTCCCCATCGGCCACGGCCACGCAACGTGTCTTGTCATTGGTTGGTAAATAAATGCCATAAACTTGGGAACCACTTGTGCCGATTATATTCAAACCTTGAAAAGGCACATCCTCAAGGGCCCAGCAATATACCTGGCAAGTTTCAATTAGATCGGACCAGTGGTTGTCGAGAACAGCCCGGTCACAACACACACACACACACATGCTGGAATAAGATAGATGATGAATATACATCTGGAAGATATGAGAACAAACACCGTTCCAGGCACGTCTGAAGACAAAAAATATCGAGTTGGGGAACAAATGGAACACTTCTTTGGAAGTCGGAACTGCTGCTGAGGTCAATTCTGCGTTAAATTTTTTGAAATTGGCTCGAGATAAAGAGATTCTAGGCTTATCGCATCGTGTTGGAAATCAAATTAAAGCCATGAACACTGGTGTCTCCAAAATTGTTTATAAAAGCATGCAATGCAAACAGTGATTTGTAGTTATCAAATCAGGGCATTCGTTGGTATGAGTGAGTTCTGTGAAAAGACAAAAAGGTTTGAGCTGCTTATCGTTAAGAAAACCTTTTGCGGCCTTGTTTCCAAATCCAAGGCGATTGTTAAGCAGTCCCCCCAAAAACTGCCAAATTAAAGACCCCACTGAGGGAGAGCTGGACTGATTAAAAGGGGGCTGACCAAGGATGAAGCATGATTTCAGGGGATAATTAAATAAGACCATAAATAATTATCTGCAAACAGGGTGTTTAAATTAGCCAAACACCCATTTTCATTCATGCACTAGTTTTCAGGGCTACTCAGCGTTTCGTGGTTTTGGGTCATGGAGGAAAACCACACAACACCACACTCACACACACAACACAACACCACACACACCAACACACACACACAATTATTATAGAAGAATAAAATTGTACCACAATTTGTCGAGGTTCGTGGGAGGAGCTGGAAGAGAAGAAATGGATCAAGGACAAAAGGAAGGAACGAAAACTAGAATGGCACTCGGAGGAGTGCATACCTCCACCAGGCTGAACAGTTTACATTTGGGTCATAACACCCAACCTTGTCAACCAATTTCAACACCCAACCTGTCACCAAATTTCCATACACCTAACCTGTTCCAAACAAATTTAATTCCACCCAAAACCTGTTCCACCAAATTAATTCAACCCAACCTGTCAACCAAAGTTAATTCACCCAACCTGTCAACCAAATTTCAAACACCCAAAACCTGTCAACCAAATTTCAAACACCCAAACCTGTCACCAAATTTAATTCACCCAACCTGTCCACCAAATTTCAAACACCCAGCCTGTCCAACAAATTTCAACCACCCAACCTGTCCACCAAAGATTTCCAACACACCCATCTCTCACAAATTTCATACCACCCCAACTTACCATTCTCCCGCATTCCACCAAATTCATTACACCCAAGCTCTTCACCAAATTTCATCTACCCAACTCTCCACCAAATTCATTACCAAACCTTCCACCAAATTTCATAACCCAAACCTGCCACCAAATTTCACATATACCCAACCTCCCACCAAATCTTCATATCACCAACCTCCCCACCAAATTTCATTACACCAAACCTCTCCACCAAATCTTCATACCACCCACCTGTTCCACCAAAATTTCATCACCAACCTGTCCACCAAATTTCATAACCAAAAACCTTCACCCAAATTTTTTCATTACCAAACCTGTCCACCAAATTTCATATACCCAACCTGATCCCACCAAAATATACCCAAGTACCATCATACACCACCTGTCACCAAATTTCAATAGCACCAAACCTGTCCACCAAAATTTCATACACCAAACCTGTCCACCAATTTCATACACCCAACTGTCACCAAATTTCAACAACCCAACCTGTCCACCAAATTTCATTCACCGCAAACATGTCCACCAATTTCATATACCAACCTGTGTCCACCAATTTCATTAAACCCAACCGTCCACCAAATTCCATTAGGCACCCAACCTGTCCACCAAATTCATACACCCAACTGTTCACCAAAATTTCATAAGAACCTCCACCTGTCCCCCTTCAATTTTCACCCAATCTCCACCAAATTTCGATACACCCCTCATCAACCAAAATTTCATCCAATCACCCAATCTATCACACCTACAATTTCATATACCAACCCTGTCCACCAAAATTTCATTAACCGAACCTGTCCCACCCAAATTTACATTACACCCGAAACCTGTTCCACCAAATTTCATACCACCCAACCGTTCGCACCAATTTCATACACCCAAACCTGTCCACCAAAATGTTCATACACCCAACCGTGTCCACCAAATTTCATACACCACCTGTCCACCAAATTTCAATTTACACCCCAACCTGTCCACCAAATTTACCAACCTGTCAATTCTCATCCCCAACCTGTCCACCAAAAATTTCAATATACCCAACCTGCCACCCAAATTTCATATACCCAACCTAGTTCCACCAAATTACATATTACCCAAACCTGTCCACCAAATTTTCATACACCCAACCTGTCCCCAAATGTCATTCCCCCAACCTGTCCACCAAATTTCATTCACCCAACGCTGTACCGACCAAATTTCATTCACCCAACCTGTCACCACCAAATTTCATTCAACCCAACCTGTCCCCAAATTTTCATTCACCCACTGTCCACCAAATGTCATTCCCCCAACCTGTTCCACAATTTTCATACACCCAAACCTGTCCACCAAATTTCATAGGATCCGTCCACATTTTGAGATATTCTGTTCACAGTCAAAACAAACGACGGGACAGGGTGAAAACATGACTCTGCCACCTTAGGTCCGGAGGTAGAACAGGAGAAAAGAAGGAGGGGTCACTTCAACAGCTTGAAAATGAGCAACAACCCAGAACAGCATCTGGGTCGTCTGACAAATGGTGCACCCAATAACGAGATATCTGTGATCACAAAGCGATTCGCCAAGACAGTGAGAGGCCTTACCTATGGTGACTTACTTAGGTCATGATCGATTGATGGCCATATATTTTTTCGGCCACCAAATGACCTTGACCTTCAACATTTATGGAAAAACAGTGGATAATAAGAAACTGTGTCCACATCTACAATCTATTCACGGAAAAATTGGAGAAAAATAATTCAAGTTTTGATGAATCGTAGGTTTCGTGAATAAGAAACACCAATCTGAAAAAAGCTAAGGTCAGGACACGTAATCAAATATCAGAATTGGCACAACATCAGATTGTTTATAAGCATTGCCAAAATAGTGATTTGTGGGTATTGAAAATCAGGCAATCGAGGAATGATATGAGTGAAAATACAATTTTGAAGCACTTTATCGTGATGAAACCATTGGCAGCCTCAGTTATGGAGCGCGCTGCTCCGGCGCGTTGCTCCCATACCGGAACTGACCTTGATGTGCACAACACAGTGCAGATCCACTTTATGATGCAAGAACATCTTGGAAGGCCGCGCGTCTTTGAGACTCCACATTGTAGATTAAGGGATGACAAAAAATAAAGACGGCATATTTTTTTTTCAGACTGCCATTTGACCTTGACCTTTAAACCTGGCAGGAGTTATGTGTGAATTAATTGTAAAGATGCGCCTTTGCTCTCGGCCTATAGTGGAATTCCTTAATTCCAAAACATGGCCAGAACATTAATTTTTTTTGCAAAATACCAAAACTTGGTATCCGGCCTATCCTTGTGACCATACTGAACGATTTTAAAGGGGCTGAGCTCGAGTGAGGTCCCCTCATCGGCTCGGCTCGCAGCCATGTTTCCAGAGGCCCACCATTGGGGGGTAGGGGAGGCATGCATCAGCATATAAAAGAAATATTATATTAATGAAACGGCGATTTTAACGTCTGTTTAAACGTTTCTAGTGATATACAATAAGATTTTCACTATAAAATATTTCACCCAATTGCATTCTGTTTCAAATGGCGGGAAACTTAATATAGGGGAACGGCAAAAGAACGTCTATATAGTCTATTTACTTAATGTTTTTTGAAATTAATTTTCCTAGAAACTCTCATATGACCTTGCTGTTCCTGAACTTCTGGAAAAAAAAACATCTGAAATTCCGATTTATGGCAGATTTTGTTCGTTGTTGCCATGGCAACCGAACCCAGGTTTCACAAAAGTACTTTTCGGTTGGTGTAACGGTGACGTATATCACAAAATTTATTGACACAACCTTTTTTTACATTATGCATTTTGACGATAATGTCAAAGTATTCATCTTGTTGAATAAATTCAAATGAATATGAAATACGGACGCCGTTAGTACGGTGAACGATAGGGTTTGATTGGATATTACCGTTCATCAGTGTGTGAATTCGCCGACCTTACACATCGCATGGGCACTTGCAGAAGGCGCTGTAGGCAAATCGGACTTTATTGCATTTGCATGTCCTGCACGGCTCTTTACAGCCACATTTAATAAGTTATTGGCAAGCAGCTGACACGTTGCGGTAGTGTAATCCACACTGGGTACATCGAATCCCGTCTTTGCGCCACCCGAATTCTGCTGGCGACGGAAGTGATGGCAGTTCTCGCTGCACGTCCACATTCCAGTCTGATAGACTGCCCGCTTCAGATGTTGATCCAAGGCATCTGGAATATGTATCAAGGTTTCGGATTGGAACATGTGCTTCAACCAAAATTCAGGGTTGGATAAACAGCATTTTATTGAGGATTCGTTTCCGGTTCTACAAGTCAACCTCTCAACCCGAAAATATTGTGGAGCTCACCTGTGTGGGCGGAATTCGATCCAACGAGGATTTATCCGATGACAGAAGATATCTTTTCTCAGGCGTTGACTGACGATAAGGTACTGGATTGATCGTACAGCTTGACCATGGTATTGCTCAATAAGTTTGAAAGGAGTTCTCATTGTGTTAAGATTGCAGATAACGGGTGATCGGAGATGACCATGAACGCATCATTCACTTCCTCAAAGTCCATCCATTACTGTACGCCGTCTTCTTACCAATGTCTTCCATGAAGGCAGACGTGGTCACAACTAGTCTAAGCTTGGAATATGGTAGACACCGGAACACGATATCCAAGTTACGAAACAATTGCGTTGAACTTGTATACAGTAGGAAGTTCTTCCCATTCCGAAGGCGACCATAGAACCAGATCCGGACAGCGACTGAAGCTTGGAAACGTCTTTTAATGAGAGCATTTTGAACAGGAAGGCCGTTTTGTGACTTCATTTGCACAGGTTAAAATATACATCAAGCAAAATTTACACAGTCAATGAATGCATCAAGAGAAATTTTACAAAAGTAAAACGGCAGCAAACTTGATTTCGAACAGACGCGACAGGTAGGTCGGCCCACGAATTTTTCATGGCATGAAATGGTCAGAAACCCAGAGCGGAAAATGTACGCGCGATATGGTAGTAAGAAACAAACATAGTCTCAGGAAAATTACTTCATGAGGAGATGTTCTCCGCAACAGGCCTAAATTTCACGGCCTAGGGTGTGGGGAGACCGACTGACGATGGACGGCACGGTGGGCTGCGGCAGTCGGTGACAAAAGCAACACAATACCCATCAGGATGCAAGGAGTGACCAGATTATTCCAAATCCATCAAAATGAATGTTTATTAATTAGCGAAATCTAATAAATGTCACCATAGTCATGTTAGTCGCCTATTCTGAGGAAAAATGATCGAGAAGACTTCGAATTTCCAACTTACCCGCGCGTAAGCCGCCATTTTGTTGCAAGTTGTCCCGTATCCTGGAGCGGGAAGAAGGAGCACGATTTGGGTGTGGTCACGTGGCCCCGGTCACGTGGTCACGTCGCCCCGGCGCGATTTTTCTTTCGCTTTTAAAATCCACAAAAAAACATCTCTTGCACGGGCTCCCCTTCAAAATTTGTATTTAATCGTCTGAAGAAGCCGTATGCCAAGTTTGACACTTTTGTCACAAAAATAAATGTTTTCATGTTAAGCGACTACACTATTACTGTCCTGATGCAAAATAAACAATAACACAAAAATACCACACAACACAACACAAACTGGACACGTATGAAACACGGTGGGTTGCGGCAGTCGGTGACAAAAACAACACAATACCCGTCAGGATGCAAGGAGTGACCAGATTATTCCAAATCCATCAAAATGAATGTTTATTAATGAGCGAAATCTGATAAATGTCACCATACAGTCACGTTAGTCGCCTATTCTGAGGAAAAATGATCGAGAAAACTTCGAATTTCCAACTTACCCGCGTGTAAGCCGCCATTTTGTTGCAAGTTGTCCCGTATCCTCGAGCGGGAAAAAGGAGCACGATTTGGGCGTGGTCACGTGGTCACGGCGCGATTTTTCTTTCGCTTTCACAAAACCACAAAAAACATCTCTTGCCCGGGCTCCCCTTCAAAATTTGTATTTAATCGTCTGAAGAAGCCGAATGCCAAGTTTGACACTTTTGTCATAAAAATAAATGTTTTCATGTTAAGCGACGACACTACTAGGCCATCTCTGGAGGGCAATTTCGTTCTGATCGGATAAGCCTCAGTCGAGTTTTGGTGAAAAATGTCTAAATTGGGTGGTGACCTTAAAATTAGGTCAAGGACAAAAAAATTATGTGAACGTCACATTCACTTATTCCCATAATTGAGGGGAAATTTCATCCTGAAAGTCCCACCCAGGACCGAGATGGCTCGAAAATTGGGAATGCAGGAAGAATATATATATTTTTCTAAATGGTGGTTTTGGACTCCGAGGGGTCTAAAAAAATTCTCTGGTGGTTTGGGGGATATTTCTAGAAACAAACCAGACAACAGCTACAAACCTCACTCTTCCCTCTTGGGGAGGTTTAATAAACAACAACAACAACGACAACAACAACAACGACAACAACAACAACGACAACAACAACAACAACAACGACAACAACAACGACAACAACAACATTTCTGTGGAGTTCCCATCGTGTGCTGCCTTTTTTGGCTGCTGGTTGCATCATCGTTTAGGGGCTCGGCTATGCCGCTGATGCAGTGCCCCTATTACTGGTATACTGGTGCTCATTTCACCAACCTCGGAAGGATGACAGGCTGAGTCAACCCCCTGGTGTTAATTCAGTGGCCAACGGAGCTCGAACTCAGGACCCTAGGGTCCCAAGCCAGCACCCTAACCGCTATAAGCCAACACCAGGCTATTCCGTGGAGTCGAACTCTCAAAACACAAACGGGGGTGCATCTTCGAGCTCGGCTTGTCAAACCTACTTTTTCATCGTTGTTTTTTTTTTAGCGTTTGATATTTTTAGGCAGAAAACTATTCGGTAAGATTCTAAGCTGGAAGCAATGCTTTGGTAATATCCGATCGTGGGGGTGAGATAACTATCGAGATTGATTCGAGTGATGTCATATATAATATTGGAAGAGAAGAAGAAGAGTCGTATGTGGATCGGTGTCCCTGGGATACGCACAGTGAGAGAAAAAATTTTTCCAACGCGAGTTGTGAGTAATGAGGAGGGTAAGTGTTTCACACATTTCTGTTTTAAAACACGTGCGTGAGGAGGATTAAAGCTCGTGGTGCAGATTATAACATGTTTGCGAAATATATTTTCATTATCTACGATTTGGAACGAAGGTTCATTGTTTGAGAAATGGGAGACGGCTGAAGCGGTGTTTTGATGACGTCCTCAATTTACCCTTCATGAGATTCTGAATTGCGTCTTTTCTCGGGGTTTGGGGAGTAAATGTTAACAGGTAATCTGAGGAAAACCAAGGGAGATGGATGGGTAAGGAAAGGGGGGATATGTAAACTGGAGAACAAAGGGGTGAAGAAGTAAGTGGAACAGCTTGGGAAGCTTACGGGGTACTCAGCTCCAGGCCCGTGCGTTGCCTTGGAGGGGTAGCTTGCGGATTTTGAGCGATTTGGGTAACTTCGTTGCAATCAGACTGATACCAAATTATGTCAACCACACACACACACACACACACACACACACACACACACACACCACACACCTAAACTCTCATTACTAAACTCTCTTTGTAGTGATGTATTATATATATATGTATTGCTGTATGTTCCCGAATACGTCAACGGTACACGATAGTCAAAATTTAGGGCGCTTACCTACCATTCGCCTGCGGTGTGGCGGTAATCAGTTTTGTTTCAATCGGGCAACGATTGTTTTTTTTTAAATCAATTCCCGATTCAGTCAGTACTCTTCGGGATTATTTGATCATGCAAACAACCTCAGTGTTAGTTCGCTGAGATATCTCTTTTATTCTTGATGATTTATTTTAAAATCTCAAAATTTAGTAAAGACAAAGACGATTTATTTTTAAGCTAAAATAAAATCCATTTTGATTCTAATCTTCGTGTTATTAATATACATTGTGTTTAGAAGATTACGCCACTATTTCTTCGACTTTCTTTTCTCCGTTTTTTTTTTTTCACATTGATGCGCAATATTCAAGTTTTCGTTCAATCGGGCATAAATATTTAAAAATTCAATTCCCGTTCAGTCAAGTACTCTTTGGGGTATTTGTCGGGGCGCCGGTAACTTTGTCACGGGGAATTTTCGGTCACGGGAAACTTTGTCTGGGAGGGTCAAAGGTTTTTGGTCCGGTTAAACGGTCACGGTATTTGGTCACAGTAATTCGGTCACGAGTACTTTTGGTCCCGGTAATTCGGTCACGGTTATTCGGTCAACAGGTAATTTGTCACGGTATTATTATTATTATTTATTTATTCACTGCATTTGAGGCCAGTAAGGCCAAGGCGTATATAACTAGGACGAGGCGTAATAATTTTCTTTTCTTGGTTGCGCATTATTGTGGCTACTGACGTATTGACCCAAGTTTTACTGACTACTATAATGGAATCGATTCTGTCTCTCTCAACTTTTAAATTCCGATTCCATTATAGTAGTCAGTAAACTTGGTCAATACGTCATTATGCCAACAAGATTCGCCGGCCATGAATAGAAATGTTTATTACTGCTCTTGGTGCTGCTTGGCCTTACTGGCTTTAATGCAGTGAATAATAATAATATACTGTGACGAAATTACCTTGTGACCGAATTACTGTGACCAAATTACCGTGACCAAATTACCTCGTGACCGAATTACTGACCAAATTACCTTGTGACCGTTTTACCGTGACCAAATTACCTTGTGACCGTTTCCCGTGACCAAATTTCCTGTGACCAAATTACCTACATTCATTTGATCAATGCGAAACCTCAGAGGTATAGTTTGATGGAGCTATGTTTTTTTTTTCTTGAAATGATTTTTTTTCATCAACCACTGTCGCACAGGAACCAACGGGTTCATGGGTCGTCTAGTTATTACTAAACTCTCATCTTGTATGTATTTGTATGTTCCCAAAATACAGCCAAAACTGTACATGATAGCGCAAAAACTTTCGGGCCACCTTCCTCACCATTCACCTGCGGTGTGCAGTATCAAGTTTCGTTCAAATCGGGCAACAAAAAAAATATTAAAAATTCAATTCCCGATTCAGTCAAGTACTCTTCGGGAGAATTTGATCAATGCAAACATCGCGGTATAGTTTTGCTGGAGCTATCTTTTTTTTTTCTTGAAATGATTTTTGTCATCAACCGCTGTCACAACGGGAACCCAACGGTTACGGGTCATCTAATATATATTATATATATATACTATATCATATATATCTATATCTATATATAGAAGAAAGGCCCTCACATCTCTCACCTGTGAATGGAGGGAATAGCAAATCAGCAATCACCTAATCAACTCAACCCAGGTGGCTAGGATTACATAAATAAATTGACACCTCCCATGCTCTTCTAGCCAAAGAAGCTGCATAAAGCAACCAAAGGCTGTTTTTCATGGTTCGGGCTAGGCCCCTTAGTTCCAGTGAAGGGAAATCTTAACACCACAGCACACAATGACATTTGAGACCATTCTGTGCTTCCAACATTATGGTAACAGTTTGGGGAAGGCCCTTTCCTGTTTCAGCATGACAATGCCCCCGTGCACAAAGTGAGGTTCATACAGAAATGCTTTGTCAAGATTGGTGTGGAAGAACTTGACTGGCCTGCACAGAGCTCTGACCTCAACCCCATCGAACACCTTTGGGATGAATTTGAACGCCGACTGAGAGCCAGACCTAATCGCCCGACATCTGTGCCCGACCTCACTAATGCTCTTGTGGTGAATGGAAGCATATCCCTGCAGCAATGTTCCAACATCTAGTGGAAAGCCTTCCCAGAAGAGTGGAGGGAGGCTGTTGTTAACAGCAAAGGAGGGGGGGGGGGGACAACTTCATATGAATGCCCATGATTTTGGAATGAGATGTTGGACGAGCAGGTGTCCACATACTTTTGGCCATTTAGTTTATGTCCAGAGAGATGTCCTTGATCTCATGTCTGATATTGAGGGCCTCCATCCATTGTTGAGAGAATAGAAGCGGCATGTCCAAGGTAGAATGACCAGGTCTGAATCCAAATTGATGATCTGAGGTGAGGCTGTCAGAGAAAATCAATGATTTTATGTCAACTGTGATTATGGATTCCATGACCTTGCCAATAATTGAAAGTAAGCTCATTGGTCTGTCCTTAAGGGGATCTGTTTTTGCACCTCTTTAATGTAATGCTGTGATGTTGGCTGATTTCCAATCAGATTGAAGATGACCTATGGTTAATGACAGGGTGAAAAGGGCAGAGAGAGGAAGTGCAAGAGCAGCAGAGGTGATTTTTAGGACACGTGAGCTGAATCCGTCCGGCCAGTTGCAGAGTCAGAGTCGAGAGTTGCCAGAAACTTTCCCCTTTTCAGGTGCGAAATATAGTATTCAGGAGCAGTTGGGTACAACTTGGAAGGGTGGGTAGAGAGAGAGAGATAGATATAGATTAGAGACACAAGATTTTGAGGTAAACACAGAATTGAGGAATTCGGTCGTCTCACGAACGGAGTTGGCTGTAGTGCCATTTGAAGTGAGGGAAGTGGTGGAAGGAGAGCATACTCCAAAGATACACTTGACAAGACACCACCATGTTTTAGAGGAGGGAAGACAAGTTTGAAAGATTATTCTTAAGATTGGACAGATGTTCTTTTCTGGCTCTCTTGAGAGTAGACACACTTGTTGCAAGCTTTGTGGAATGATCTGAGGTTGCCTTTAGTTGGATTTCCCATCCAGAAGGAGAATGCCAGTTGTTTTAAAGTAACTGGCTCACCACAGGATTCAGAGTACCAAGAGTGGGAGGCTCATATAAGAGCTAACACACAAAACACATAACAAGGGGAGCAGGAGAAAAGAGGGGTGGAAGAGGGAAACACAAAACAGTGTGGAACAGAGACATTAGGAGATCTGTTGAAGGGAGAGGGATGTGGCAGGGTACATAGGGTCAACAAGATGGACACTACAGGGACTTTCAGGAAGGAATGCAGGGAATTTGGAGGAGGTGGGTTTGGGGTGGATTATTGGGGGTAGAAAAGATTGTGGTTTTGGATGGGGGGTGATCTGAGACGGTGGTGAACAGCTGTTTTGAAGACATGGAGGGAAGAGTGGTATTGAAGAGAGTGTGGGAGTTTGTTCCAAAGGTGGGAAAAAAGTGGAATGAAAGAGTGAAGGTGAGCAGTGATTCTTGATTTTGGTAGTTTTACCAGAAGGGGGTTGCTGGCGGACCTTGAGCGCCCTGCGGAAATATGGGGGGGGGGGGGGGGGGGGGGGGTGGGCGTCGAGGCCGGAGAGGAGACGGTAGAAGGCAGAAAGACCACTGACCTGCCTGTGGTGAGAGACCCAAAGACTCAGCCTCATCGTGGGAGATACCAATGATCCTAAATGCCTTGGTTTTGTGGAAGTTAAAATGATTATATTCATTTATTCTCAATTATATTCACTTGTTGCTGGTACTTTTTAATTGAACACAGTATAAGATAAGGTCTTACTTTTGTACTGGAGTCAAATGACTGTCTTCAGTAAATCCTCCCCTTCCCTGACAGTCTTTTGATCTCCACAGCGATTATAGATGAATATGCAAGTAAAGTAGAACCGTATCTTACTAAATGTTATATGCTTTTAGCTTAGTAAATAAATATAACGAATATCTCCAATGTTTAAATGGATCTGCCCCAACTAGTGCAGAGAACAGGCACCCCATTGTTGGGGGAATTAAATAGCTCCAGAAGACTGCTGGGAGCAGGCACCTTGTTGTATAAGAGATATTAAATAACTCTGTTGGCTTCTGGTGACAGGGGCCTTGCTAACTGCATGAAAACAGGCTGGGTGCTTTGAAAATTTCATTATTATGTTGTAAATGGAATGCATGTTCAAAGTACTGGACTCATGTTTCCCTCTACCCTCTCCCTGCCTCCCGTCATAACCTTGTTATCACCCTTTCCTCAAGGCCGACCTGATGTTGACCCTGCAACTGCCTCACTTCCCCTCCCACCCAAAGTGGCCATGTGTTGCAATTCTTAGTTCTCTTGCCTTATGCCTGTCAGGCAAGACAAGCATTCTTGCCTCAATTGATTCTTGCCAGATCTCCCACCCTTCCCTTTCTTTCCTGTCAAAATTGTATAAAGGGCATTGGTGTGTGCATTTGAGCACAAAGAGGGTCGTGTGTGATATTGTTAACCTCCGCCATCGAAGATCGGAGGTTACTGTTTTCACCCCTTTCTGTTTGTTTGTTTTGTTTTTTTGTTTGTTGTGAACAGTTTACGAAAAACTCCTCGACGGATTTCGACAACTTGTGGGGATTAGGTATGTCCAGGATCATGCCATTAGATTTTGGATTGGTCCAAAATCAATATGGCCCGCTATGTGGGCCATTTGAAAAAATAATTTTTGAATTTTTTTTTTTTGCATTTCCTACATGTTTTTTATAGTGATTCCAACCCCCCCCCCCCAAAAAAAATTGTAGAGAGAAAAAAAAATTTGCAACTTTTTTTTTCAAACAAATTCGATTTTTTTTTTTGCATTTCTACATGTTATAAGTGATTCCCAACAAAACATGCCAAATTATAATTGCGGCTGATTTGGAACTTCAAGCGTGGATAATACCCACGTAAAATAATTTCTGTCTCAAGGAAGTCTCGTTATGACGAATGAATTGAGTATGTAAAGTTAAAAAGTAAAAGGGAAGTGCAAACTCTAACTCTGTGATACTGTTGACGTCAAATTGAATGAATAGGATATTCAGTTCAGCTTGAGTGACCTAGCAGTATTGGCGGCGGAGGTTTTGCACTCTGCCGAGTGCTCCCCCTCTAGTTTGTGTCTTGTTTTTCCCTCTTTCTCCATGCGCATGTTTGTTGTTTTTAAATGGTTTCAAACTCTGACAGAGAAGAACTGAATTCTTCCACAATTTTCACAGCGTGAAGCCAAGAAAGGTGTGAGATGGGAGTACCAGCCCAGAGGGGAGAGCAGTACTCCATCAGGCTGTGGATGAAAGCTTTGTACATGTTCAGGAGCTCTGGTGTGCCAAGGAAGGACTGTGCATGATGGAGGATGCCCAGTCGGCGACTGGCTTTGGAGGCCAGCTTGGAAATGCGGCTTTCCCAGGAAAGATCATGGCAGATAGTGAGACCCAGAAACCCGTCAGTGTTCCAGACTCCACGGTTTTTTTTTTTCTTCCGATGCACGGTTGATGTTGACACTTAAATTCTAGTGCGGTTATGATTTAAAATCGTTTGAGCGGCAGTCCTATTAATTATATTATGAATATAACCACACTAGAAATCAGGTGTCAACATCACCGTCATGCCGAAGAAAAAACAAACAAACAACAAAAAAACCAATGGAGTCTGGAACCACTGACGCTAAACATACCTTGACGTTGTTTCAACTTATGAGTAACTTACAAGTAACGCGTGTCGACGTGTGCAACTCGATCGCCGTAACGTGTCTTACAACACGTTACTCGTAGGTAGAAATAAGTTTTTCGGGTATGCAACATTACCTCGACGTGTTTCGACTTATAAGTAAACTACAGTAACGTGTGTCACGTGTTCAACGATCGCATTAACGTGCCTACAACTTATGGCCAGCCGTATGCGGAACGTCGTGAGTCATACTACACTTGGCTTACATCGAAAAATTTCAAGCATGTTAAATTTGTCGACGAGCTTCAGCGTACTACGCACGTATGCCAGGTGCTCTACGTATACAAACTTACCCATAACGTATTCGAGTGTGTCAGCGTTTTAGACAAATTTTTCATTACGTCGGCAACGCTGGCCTAAATCGTCAAGGTTGACCAGGCTTTAATGCAGAACAACCCTGCGAGATACGCAAAGTTCAATCCACCCGTGAATTGAACATTGCAGAAAAGCGCCATTTTGCCTGCTCGGTCTGTTGTACGTGTCACGTGGTACATCGGTTTAGTTCACGCAAACTTATGACTTATTCAAACATTCCATTTCTTACCAAAGATTTGCTTATTCCTTGTAGAAACATTCGCAAAATCTCTGAAAATACAGACATAGATCTGCAGATTGCCATGTATAGGCAGTTCTCTCAGGGAAGCGTGAGGTCTTGCAGGGAATTGTATTAATAATATTAGCTCAATGAAGCTGGTTAATTGTTTAACATTCCTAAATTTTTTTGTTCAACTCAATTATAATTTCTCCAAACAGGAAAACAGACTAGCTCTCTTTCTTCTTATGCCAAAGATTCATCCATCTCGTTTTAATTACTTACCCAACTCCCGCCTCATTGGTACGCTGACTCCTGGGCGGTTGAGCAGTTCCTTTTAAAACAACCTGCATTCAGGTCAGGTCAGCTATGGGAGCATGCGCCAGAGCAGCATGTCGCATGCCTCCACTTCCGCCGGGTACTCCAGGGGCCTCCTCTGCCATCCCAGGCAGAAGATGCTTGGCCCATTCCCCATTCTCCTTGAGATGCTGATCACCTGCGGGTGAGAGCAGTTCCTGTAAAACAACCTGCATTCAGGTCAGTTCAGCTATGGAGCATGGCCAGAGCAGCAGTCCGCTGACACTTTCCGCCGGTACTCCAGGGCCTCCGTCTGCCATCCCCAGGCGATTGCTTGGCCCATCCCCATCTCCTTGAGATGCTGATCAACCTGCTGAACGAAAAGGCACGTGGTCAGCCCATTAGACTCTCCACTTCCCGAGGCTCCCTCCCTGAGAGAATCTTGGTGAGCAGGATCGCGTCAGGAAAATGAGCCACATGTCCATACAGCGCAGCTGATGCTCTCAGACTAGGCAGCGTTAACAAATCTCTTTTGAGAATCTCTCTCAGCAACTGCTCGTTGGACACAAAAGGGCCGACCAGCAATAGCCAGGATTCTCCGAAGAGACCTGGACCAAAGGAATAAGTCTCTGTCTCAGACCCCCTGGTCAGAGTCGAAGTACCACATCCATTAGAGCAAGACTGGAAGTACCAAGGACCGAGACTCGGAATTTCGTATCCTCCCGCATTACGTACCGGCAGCGCCACACCCCAGATCCCATGAATCCATGGACTCCCAGGCCCGACCCAGACGTCTGTTACCTCTGGCTCAAAGGACAGCAGAGATGTGAATATCACTGACCAAGGTAATGAATCTCCCAAGACCTCAACATCCTCACCCACCAAAACAGGTACAGACAGGATAGCAGCATCAAGATGTCATTGAAGACCTGGAGATCTTAGTTTACCCAGGAAACCATAAATCCCAGCGGCTCCCACGCTCATTCAGCACTCGAGGATCCCAAAAGGATATCTAAGTCTCCGCAAAGGATACTGCATCATCTTAGAGGTCAAGAAGATCTTGACCACTTCCCAAACGATGCACGCAGTGATCTCTCCACATCCTGCCCAGAATTCCAGTCCATAACAAGTGCTGAAAAGTGTGGGGCTATACACACCCCTGACAACTCAGAAACAACTGAAAAATTAAATCAGAGATGGTACCACCCACAATCTCACAGCACTCGCAGTGCCAGGAGTAGAGTTCAGAACATCAGTGAATCCTCCAGAGAAACGAAGACAAGAATCTCCAGAGGGCAGCCGATTCACTGAAATCAAACGCTTTACAAGAGTCAAACATAGGCTGCAAGCAAGCCCCTGCCGAAACTCTTCTCTGCCATTTGGTGCAGACCCAAGAGCAAGGATACGCGTCAATCGTTTGCTCTTTGGTTGTAAAGCCTGATGCCCTCTGGACGCTGTGGCTCAAGCAGATGTTGGCGAAATCTATCAATAAATTATCGGAAGCAAAAGACCTTTGCCTGGCACTGAGAAGCGGCTTCATGCCTCGGTAGTTGTTGCAGTCTTGGCGATCAGCCTTCCCTTTCCAGAGAGGACATCAAGGGCCCCTCTCCAATCAGTTGTGGGATGATGCCTGTTTCAGGAGAGCACAGACACTGCATGCAACAACACGAGTCCACCAGCCTGAGAAGTTTCAACATTGATGCCACAGATCCCAGGAGCTTTACCCCATTTCAACCAGTTCACCGCAGCCTGTGTTTCCACAAACGTAGGTGGACCACAGTGATTGGAGGTCAGCAATAGGGATGTAACACCACCTAAACATTCAACTCGATATCTGGTGGATCAATTCTGGTACAAGCGCTCAAAGTAACCGGCCAGCGGAGACCTCACTTCGAGATTCCTCTGTCAAGAGCCCACCACCCTCTTGCTCTAACTGCAGTACACCGAGGGCGGGCGTTGGAACGAACGCAATGTGCGAATACCCCTGTAAGCAGGACAACAATCCTTGACCACAGGTTGATGCTCTACCTCCTCAAGATTTCCCGCACATAGCCTCCTTGGTCCACCTAGTCCTCATTACAGTTTTATGCCTCAGCTCCCTGAACAGCTCATATCAGCCTCTGCCATTCAGCCTGGCCCTTGACTCTGGCCATGGGTATCCCTGAGAGACAAAATTCTTCTTCACCCTCCTGTGATGTTCCAGACATTCTCCCGCGCACATCAAGGATGGTGGTCCAAGAAGGCACTCCAGAACTCTTGAGGATGCCCCAAAGCACCCCAAGCCCCCCAAATCTCCACTCCAGCCTGTCGCAAACAACCAGCTTACCCTCTCATTCCTTGAGCTTGCCAACATCCAGCCTAGGCTAGGATGGTACCGTTCTCTGATTTAAAAGCTGAACTTCAGAGTTGCTACAACTGCCGGTGGTCAGTATTGAGAAAACGAGCACTCCGGTAGTCCTGAAACGTTCTTATCATCCTCCAGCGACATCATTCGAGACATGGTCAATCTCCTTGCCACACACAGCGTTGGAATACCAAGTCCAGCGATGAACTTGTGGCGCCGTAACTTGAAATGAACTTGGAAACATGAACCAGCCACACCTAAGTCCATGACTTCTTGCAAAATCAAAAAGCTTAGTGCTATTCTGGATCACAGTTCCAGACTATGGGGACCAAACACACTCTCATAACCATCCCTTATCAGTTCCAGGTCGATGCACGGAAAATCCCGAAGACTAGAAGAGTATTCGCTGGGGCACTGATCAACCACAGACTCGAGCGTTGGCATAGAATGCATCCTTCACGGTGAGATCACTCACCTCAGTCGGAGCATATACAGAAACCAGGGAAATGAACACCCTAAGGAGTGATGAACCTTAGTCTCATAATACGCTCGTTGACCAGTTTACCTCCAATTATCATTGAAGTCAGCTTTACAGCAATTCCTTGGGCATGTTGGTAACCATCAGAGCAACCAGACCAATAGTAGCTGTAACCACCCGCCGATGATCTCTCCACAATCCGGTCTCCGAACCTCAGAGAGTGCTGCAATACCGTATGTCCAAAACACTTGAGCTAGATGATAACCGAAACAGATGATCATCTCTCTAGGATAGGACATTGCCAGGCACCCACCTGAAGGGACCCCTCTGTTTAACCCAAGGAGTCGCCGTCTGGTGGACGACACCTCAGCACCACCCGACACATCTCCATACTACCCGGGGAATGGTACCCCGCTGGTTTCCCTCCTCGCATCAAAGATTGGGGGTCCCGAAGCTTTGCCTGATCCATCATCTGGTGAGCTCCCTGCGAAGGGAAGCTGCATAGGAGGTACTCCCACGGAGGGGTTTTCAGATTTTTTTTTTTTGCTTCTGGAGTGTTTTACGGTGGCCGAGTAAAATACTGCTACAACTCCGCAGACATAGTTCGGCACTAGATATGGAATGGCCGTGGCTCACAAGGAGCTCCTCCGCCCTTTGACAGGTTTTGTCGTCATCCTTACTGATGTGTCGATATCATACACCCCTCCTCACCAAGAACTTGGTGGTAGACGGTTTAGTCTCCAACAAACCCGACCATGAACAGGTTAGTACAGGTTTACATGGTACCTGTAGCAAGTCACACGACAAATCTGACCTGACCTGACTAAAAACAAACAGACCCAAATGCAATGCCCTCTTCTTTGGCGAAGGTACTATGGTCAGATGGAAAATGAAGAAGAAATATTTGTGAAGATTCAGAAAATATAAATGCAAAAGTATTGGACAGAGAAAAAGATGAAAAAAAAAATATTCTTATTCCACCTTGCGAGATCGACAGCATTTTATACCAGTCGCTCACGTGGTTTGGCTTGCTACGTTAGGCCTCTCCACACATCGTTGCGGAGATTACGTACAGATTGGCATGATTTACACCAATCATAATAAACATTTCTTTTTTACAAAGTGTATATTGTATATTGGTGATATTATATTTTATTTAAATTTCATTGTGATATAAGAAGGGTCCAATGTTCAAGGTATAAGCTGTTCTTATATTTCTGAGGGTGTAAGCAGTGGTCCCACCTTTTGATCCACGGGCCGCATTTCACTACTCCCAAGGGATGTTGGGAGCCAGAAAAAATTGATTCATTTTATTGATTTTTTATTGATGCAATTGATTTGATCCTCCCGGGGTTAAGCGGCAGTGAGCGCAGCAGCTATGCGTAAGGCTTTTCAGGTCACGGCGGCCGGCCGCAGTCTGGCCGGCAGTTTGCATGGTGTAAACCCTTTAAAATTGCACATGAAATGTGTTTGATTGAAAGTCCTCGCGGGCCGCAGTATAGGGCTCCAATGGCCGCATGCGGCCCGCAGGTTGGGACCAAATGGTGTATAAGGCGAATGGTGTTAAGGTCCTAAGGGTCTTGGAGGGTGTGACGCCGTCGGGTCATTGTTGGGTCTCCGGGTTTTTTGGCGTCTTTAGCCGCTTTTTGGGTCTTGGTGACTTTGGTCTTGGGGTCTATCAAAGGTCTTGGGGGGGGTGTCTTGTGGTCTTTGGGGTCATCTGCTCATGGTATGTTTTGGGGTCTTTGTGGGTTCTCTGGGGACTTTGGGTCTTGGGGGTCTTGAAGGGTCTTCACCGGCTCGAAGAGGTCTCAGGGGGCAGTCTAAAGTGTTGAAACGTACATTCCAATAGTAAATAATTACTCGACTTATGTGTGTGTAAGTCAGGATGCAACTGACGTTCAAAAAGTACAATAATTAATAGACACTACATTGCAGGTCTGGCAACTGGACGTTCAAAACAGTATGTAATTAATAGACATTATAGTCAACAGCTTCATGTGAAAGGAACATCTCAATCGTACGTAGTTTATAGACGTTTGTGTGGTGTGCAAATCACGTTCAAACAGTAAGATAAAACTTAATAAGCATAAATAACAGGGCTGTCCTGGACTGGACTCAACACCGCACGGACCATGCTTTTCGCATATTATATATATTATATATATATATATATATATATATATATATATATATATTGTTGCGAATTCGGGCCGTCGGCGTGCGATCGGCCACGTGACTCGAAATTCGCGACCGCCTCGCCCACCGGACGGACAATTCAGTCGTGACCCCTCCGGCTAACGCCGGGATCCAGTTCACTGGGTGGACCTTTCGCCTCACCACAACCAGTCCGCATTCTAACCCGCGCGCGAATAGGGTGAATCGGCCGAAGTCGATAACCTAAGTACCCGCACGGGTAACCTACCGAGGTTGTACCTCGCCACAGGCCGACTTGGACACGATCCGGCTTAAGCGGCTCGTTCCAGCGCTAAGGATAACCGAGCGGTGTTATCGTCGCCTGACGGGTCCGAGATGTTAATTATCGGGCGTCCCGCGCCCACGACGAACCCTTTACGTGAAACAATATGGAGACCCAACGAAGGAAGGACGCAGCGAAACGGGCGGAAGAATTCAACAGAAGCACATTTAATTCACAGACAACACATAGAGCACACATTAAAACAGCATGTATTTTACAGCAACAATAATGCACATATATCAATAAAAGACCAAAACCCACAATGCAGAGCTACCACCGAATACGCCGACACACGGACCACTTACACAATTCTACTTTGCGGCACGTGCCACCACACACACGCTCACACAAACCAAAAGAAATGGAAGTCGACTTCCCTGTGGTTGTTAGTCCTCGGCGGACCGTCCTCGCGTGGTCACAGCTCCCTTGGTGGCCGAAACCCGGGAAGCGAGCAAGAGACAGAGAGGTCGACGACGAGAGAAGAGCAGAAAAGAACCTCCAAGCAGGAGCAAAGCAGTAAACGGACGCACCAAGGAGAGAGGGCAGGAGCAGAATCAACGACGCGAGAGAGACGCAGAGCAGAATCAACGACGAGAGAAGAGAGAAACCTCATCGCCTCGCCTTTATTACGCCTGCGCCCCGCCCCGTTCTCGCTCCACCTTCTTCGAGGCGTTCGAGAAGGGGGCGTTCCCTCTCGTTCCCTCCCACCTCCGGCTTGTGGGGGGCGAGCGAATCTATTCTGGCGCCGGGCAAGGAAGGAAGAAAATTGCGGGAAAACGCGCGTCCTCGCTTGGACTTCTCCCTTCCCGTCTCGCGTTCGACGGTTTGCACGCGCAAACCGTCGTACTAGAACGTGAGGATGGCGTTCGTTGCTGTGGGTAGCGTTTGGTTGAGATGTGGCGTGGTTGTGAGCGGTGCCGTGGCTGCACGTTGTTGGGTCGTGGTTGTTGGCGTTGTTGTTGTGTTGCGTCGTGGCCGTTGAAGTGTGTGGCGTTGTTGGCTTGAAGTGTGTGCGTTCGAAAATAAAGCAGAACAGAAAAACGACCTAACTCAAAGTATCGAGCCGAATGAATCACATTAATTCCCTCTAACAGTGGTTGGGCTAACTCACACATGTCTTCAGAATCCTCACTACGGGACCTGATGATGTTTGCGAATTTCCACAGCCGTACACTTGTAAATATGAATCAAAATTATTCAGCTTCGATCCATCCACTAGCTTAGTTAATCAAATGGGACTTGGAAGGAACAATAACCTTCTGGAATTACCGCTGCCTCATTCTTCCCGGAGGCAAATCTCCTTCCGGAAGGGAGAAGTTCTCCTCCCGGAAGAGCAAATCCACTGAAGGCAACTTATGATCATTCCCACAAAGCTTGGCAACACTATCTGTTTACTCTCAGGAGACAAGAAAATTAATCTGTCCCAATCTCAGGAATTAATTTTCAAACTTTCCTTGGTATCCAAGGGCAAATCTCCGACTCGTGATGGCTCTCAGACTTCCTTCCTGTGCAGTCAGCGGGTGTGGCACTAAAGGAGTTCTTTCATCCCCTCTTTCTGTCCAGCTGGAGTTTCCCAGGTTAGCATTCTGGGCCCTGTTCTTTTTCTGTTTTTTTTCAATGATCGTCTCCGACTCCCTGGAAAATCCTTCTTTATCTGCTTTGCAGATGACTTCACCCTCTGCCATACTATCTGTCATCCCTCAGATCGGCAAGCAGCAGATTCTCGCTCTCTGCAGATCTGGATTAAAAATCACAAAGTTGGTCAAACACTTGGACCTGTTGTTTTCAAATCTCACCACTTCACTTTGTCTCTCTGAAAGGGACCGTCTGCGAAACCCCCCCCCCCCCCCACACACACATCTACTTTTTCAACAATCCTCTTGAAGGAAAGTCCTTCATTCAAGCT
>CM068968.1:8422020-8432893 GCA_035128595.1 Eptatretus atami
AAGAGAGAGATTATGTGATAACTCCGACTCTGACCAGGGGGTCTGAGACAGAGACTCATTCCTTTGGTGCCAGGTCTCTTCGGAGAATCCTGGCTATTGCTGGTCGACTTTGTGTCCAACGAGCAGTTGCTTAGAGAGACTCAAAAGAGATTTGTTACCAGTGCACAGTCTGAGAGCATCAGCTGCGGCTGTATGGACATGTGGCTCATTTCCTGACGCTGATCCTGCTCACCAATTCTCTCAGGGAGGGAGCCTCGGGAGTGGAGATCTAATGGGCTGACCACGTGCCTTTCGTTCAGCAGGTTGATCAGCATCTCAAGAGATGGGGATGGGCCAAGCCTGCCTGGGGATGGCAGACGGAGGCCCTGGAGCCGGCGGAAAGTGATCAGCGACATGCTGCTCTGGCCATGCTCCATAGTGACTGACCTGAATGCAGGTTGTTTTAAGGAATCTGCTCACCCAGTGATCAGCATTCAAGGAGATGGGGATGGGCCAGCACTGCCTGGGATGGCAGACGGAGGCCCCTGGAGTACCGCGGAAGTGGACGCAGCGACATGCTGCTCTGGCGATGCTCCATAGCTGACCTGACCTGAATGCAGTTGTTTTAAAGGACCCTCACCCCAGGATCAGAGTACCAAGGGGGAAGTTGGGTAAGTAATTAAACGAGATGGATGAATCTTTGCATAAGAGAAAGAACTACTGTCCTGTTTGGAGAATTATAAGATTGAACAAAAAAATTTAGGAATGTATACAAATTAACCAGCTTCATTGAGCATAATATTATAAATACATTCCCTGCAAGACCACGCTTCCCTGAGAGACTGCCTATCCATGCATCTGCCAGATCATGTCTGTATTTCAGAGCATTTTGCGAAATGTTCAACAAGGAATCAAAGCAAATCTGGTAAGAAATGGATTTGAAAAAAAGTCATATTTGCGTGAACCCAAACCTGTGACCACGTGACACTACACAGACGAGCAGGCAAAATGGCGCTTTTCTGCAATGTTCAATTCACGGTGATTGAACTTTGCATATCTCAGGGTTTCTGCATAAAGCCCTGTGTCACACCTGACGATTTAACCAGCGTATGCCGACGTATGAAAAATTTGTCTAAAACGCTGCACACTCGATACGTTATGGGTAAGTTGGTATACGTAAAGACCTGGCATTACGTCATAGTCGTAGCTCGTCGACAATTTAACATGCTTGAAATTTTCGATGTATGCCATGTATGACATTCCACGGTCCTGCACGTGGCCATAAGTTGAGAACGTTATGCATCGTTGACACACTACACACGTTCTTGTAATACTTATAAGTCGAAACACTCGAGGTAATGTTTAGCATACCCCGAACTTATTTCTAACCTACGAGTAACGTGTTGTAGGCACGTTACGCGATCGTTGACACACGTCACAACGCGTTACTGTGTAAGTACCATAATGAAACACGTAAGGTAATGTTTAGCGTCAGTGGTTCCAGACTCCGATTTTTTTGTTGTTTGTTTGTTTTTCTTCGCATGACGGATGTGACACTTCGATTTCTAGGTGGTTATATTATAAATAATTAATAGCTGCCGCCAACGATTTAAATCATAACCGCACTAGAAATTTAAGTGTCAACATCACCTATGCCGAAGAAAAAAAAAAACCGTGGAGTCTGGAACACTGACGGGGTTCCTCTGTGTGAACCCCACATTTTAACCACTCCCTAAACGTGCCAATACGCCTTTATCGGAGCTTAAGTTAGTAACACGTTCGTAATTCTGTGGTCGTCCGAAGACGTCAAATACTCTACATACGGTCAATATGCGTTGGAGATACGTTACACATAGTTCGAAGCACGTTACTCATGAGTCAACTATATACGTTACTCATAGGTTATAAATATTAGTTCGGGACTAACATACTCGAGTTCGACTTATGAGTAACTACAAGTAACGTGTGTCGAGTGTGGTCAACGATTGCGAACGTCCTACAACTTATGCCAGCGTATGCGAACGTGTGCTGCATAGGGTTGCATTAACGTCGAAAAAGTTTCAACATGCTGAAAATTTGTCGACGTACTCGGCATATCTACGACGTATGCCAGCGTGCTTCAGCTTTCGCCTTAACGATACAAACTTACCCATAACATATCGACGTGTGCCAGCGTATTCGCAAATTTTTCATACGTCGGCATACGTGGCTATGCAAACGCAAGGTGGTAGCGGCTTGAACTCATTCTAGTGCGTATATTTGAATCGCGAGCCGCAGCCTTTTTAATAGCTAATCGCGCACGTGATGGTCGCGATAAGCGCTGCGGGCGCTATGCATAAGTTAGTGACAGTAGTTGGGCATAGTGTTGTAACGCCGACAACACGCTCAGCATTTCGTTGATAATAGAATCTATATTTATCGAAAGGTTCGTGTTCGTTACTAATACATTATGCATACCGTCAAACTCGTTATAAATACCGTCCAAAACTGAAAAAAAACATCAATAGTTTCACGCGACGCCAGCGTTTTACATACATTTTGATACTTGCCATACGCTGGCTAAAACATCAAGGTGTGATCGTCGGCTAACTGCACTTTATGAGGAAGGGATGAAGTCATTTTATTTCATTGACTGCTGTGTGCTTAGTGAAGATGGACTTTAAAGTTATAGGGATCCTTTATGGCATTGGCTCTTAACCTGGGGGGCGTCAGTAATTTCCAGAGGGGGCGCGAGCCCGGAGGAAAAAAGTACGATTTCTCTAATTCTTTTTGGAATTCTCTTAACAAGTGTTTGCATAATATCGTGATGAACATAAAAAACAAAAGTATCACCTTCAATAATTTTCGTTTTCTATTCGCTACTAGGCCTACCATATTCTGTATTAAAATTAATTTTAAAATGTAATATTTATTTAAATTTAATATTAAAATTTATATTTTCTTTTAATTGTCATATTACATTTTTGTTTTTTTACAAATTTGCAGTACCCATTTCAAACTAAATCATTCACAATGAGTGCAAAAAAGCAGAAGTATCTTGACGAATATATTCAATTTGGATTTGTGTCCTTCCAAAAGGGTGACACAGAGGTACCCCAGTGCGTAATATGCCACAAGACTCTGAGCAATGATGGCATGCAGCCCACACACTTGGAACGCCACTTGAAGACTATTCATCATGCTCTAGCTGCCAAACCCAAGGCATTCTTTGAAACAAAAAGGCAGTTCTTGAAGCAAGTGAAGATGGACAGCAGTGGAGCATTTCGGCAACAGACTTCAAAGGTTGTTGAGGCTTCCTATGAGATCGCCATATTGATTGCAAAGAGCAAAAAGAGCCATAACATCAGAGAGACTCTTATAAAACCAAGTGTACTGCGTGCAGCAGAGCTCGTTCTGGCGAAGGATAGTGCCAACAAGCTTTCCCAAATCTCTCTATCAAATGATACCGTCAAGGGAAGGATCGATGAAATGTCTCAAGACTCAAGATCACGTTCTCAACCAAGTAGAGCTTCTCCTGTATTTGCCATCCAGTTGGACGAAACGACTGATGTTGCTCAGTGTTCTCAGCTACTGATGTATGCTCGTTTCGTGTCAGGCAATAGTCTAAAAGAGGAAATGCTCTTCTGCATCCATGGAAAGTTATACAACAGCAACAGATATTTTTCAAGTGGTATCAAACTTCTTTCAGGAAAATCAATTTTCATGGGACTCGCGGTTGGGGTGTCTACTGATGGAGCTCTGGCCATGCTTGGTTTGCAATCTGGTTTCATAACAAGAGTGAAAGAAAAAGTCCATCTGCTATAGGTACACACTGCATCCTTCATCGTGAAGCCTTAGCATCCAGAACTCTACCTGCTGAAATGAGGGATGTCATGAACTTGGCTATCAAGGTAGTCAACTTCATCAAAGGTGGAGCCTTAAACAGTCGCTTTTTTCAAACAGCTGTGTGTGATATGGATTCTGAACATCAAGCGTTGCTTTTCCACACAACGTACGATGGCTTTCGAAGGGAAACATGCTTGGACGACTTTATGAATACGACAAGAAGTGGCAACATTTCTAGATTCGCAGCAGAAAGCATATTTCCATGACAAGTTCCCAGTCTGAAGGATTTTTGCCATCTCTAGCTTACCTGGTGGACATCTTTGAAGCGCTGAATTCCATCAACCTCAAACTCCAAGGGAAAAACATCAACATAATCATGCACCATGACATCATTCAAGCCTTCATGGCCAAACTCGACCTCTGGAAATATCGAATTCAGGATGGAAATACAGCCAGTTTTGCTAACTTGGATTCTGCTCTCATTCACAGTTACCTTGATTCTGAATTAAAGAAACAAATAATTACTCATCTGACTGAATTGAAAGCAGAATTCATCACATACTTTCTGGATATAGATGAGAAGCCTGGAAATTCATTAGGAACCATTTCAATGTGAATTAGCTAATATTTCAGACGAAGTGCAAGAGGAGTTTCTTGAGTAAAGTTCAACTCCTCGGCTGAAGAAGACTTCAAAAAAACTGGATCTAGAGACGTTCTGGGTCACGTACCTTCTTGTTTACCCTTTGATCTCACATCAAGCTCTTCGGATTCTGACAATGTTTGGATCAACGTATCTTTGTAGAACTGCATTTTCCACACTCGTTGCTGTCAAGACCAAGTACAGAAACAAGCTGAACATTGAAGGGACTTGCGTTGTGCTCTCTCTGGCATTCGACACGATTCAAGATCTGGTAGCTCAGAAGCAGTCAAGTATCTCATTAAATGTCATCTCATTAAATTGCTGTGTATATGAGTGTTGCTTCTACAAAATACTTTGTTCAATAAAAAGACTAAAAACACACATTTTTTCAGTTTTCCTTTTAATTCAGGAGGGATTTTTTAATCATTTGATTGAAGATGTGAGGGGGGGGGGGTGGAGGCAAGGACCAACTATGAGGGGGGCGTGGTGGTAAAAAGGTTAAGAACCACTGCTTTATGGTATGCGCGACAGCCTGGCCAACTGTTGTTCCTCATCAACCATTTAATTGGAGTCCTTGCATCAGTGCTTAAGCCACTTGCCAAGCGCCCGTTGTCGACAGCGGAAATGTGCTACATCGTTATGAGTGAATCGTTCACTCTCTGTGAACGCTTTTGCCGCTGCCATCACCTGAGCGAGGTCGGCCATCACCTGAGCGAGAGGGTCGTGCTCCTCACCTGAGCGAGAGGGTCGTGCTCCGTCACCGCTGACGAGAGGGTCGTGCTCCGTACCCGACGAGAGGGTCGTCTGTCACCTGCGAGTCGTGCTCCGTCACCCTGAGCGAGAGGGTCGTGCTCCGTCACCTCTGAGCGAGAGGTCGTGCTCCGTCACCCTGAGCGAGAGGGTCGTGCTCCGTCACCCTGAGCGAGAGGGTCGTGCTCCGTCACCCTGAGCGAGAGGGGTCGTGCTCCGTCACCCTGAGCGAGAGGGTCGTGCTCCGTCACCCTGAGCGAGAGGTCGTGCTCCGTCACCCTGAGCGAGGGTCCGTGCTCCGTCACCCTGAGCGAGTGGTCCGTGTCCGTCACCTGAGCGAGTGGTCCGTGCTCCGTCACCTGAGCTAGTGGTCGTGCTCCGTCACCCTGAGCGAGTGGTCCGTGCTCCGTCACCCTGAGCGAGTGTCCGTGCTCCGTCACCCGTGAGCGAGTGGTCCGTGCTCCGTCACCCTGAGCGAGTGTCGTGCTCCGTCACCCTGCGACGAGTGGTCCGTGCTCCGTCACCCTGAGCGAGTGGTCCGTGCTCCGTCACCCTGAGCGAGTGGTCCGTGCTCCGTCACCCTGAGCGAGTGGTCCGTCCGTCACCTCTGACGGTGTCCGTGCTCCGTCACCCTGAGCGAGTGGTCCGTGCTCCGTCACCCTGAGCGAGTGGTCCGTACTCCGTCACCCTGAGCGAGTGGTCCGTGCTCCGTCATCCTGAGCGAGTGGTTCATGGTCCGTCACCCTGATTACTCCCGGATTACTCTTCCTGCGACCCCCTCGCCGCCTCATCCTGCCGTGTTCGTGGCTTCTGGACCAGGGTCGTATCAATCCTTCGTGCCCACCCAGGGCAACCCCGGCGAGATGTGGTTGGTGCTGCTAGCGTCCGTTGTTTGTCCCCGTATCACGCGGTCCGAGTACCCTGAGCCGTGCAGCACACCTCTGTTTAGTGGCAAATCGTATCGATACAGAGGTACGAGGGGGTGTGGGAATATTTTTCCCATGTGCGGAAGATGTTGGTGGTGGAGGTGGTGAGTTTTTGGTGAGTGAGGGGTGAGCAAGGTGAGATGCTCTTGGGAATTGGCACGCAAATTTGAATGAAAGGGCGCGCCATGCGAGTGCTGTGCAGTATATATTGTGATTTCTTTCACGGGAGGCAGCGCTGCGCGGGTGTTTGTTATTCATATCTTGTGTGTGTGCTTGCTTGCTTGATTTGATTTGTACCATGGCTAAAAGGAAAGGGTTGGAATGGAAATCAGAATCTAAGATAGACATATAATTAGACCTAGCTATAAGACGTGCACTTTGGCCCGTTAACCTACTAGACATGAGGAGAAGGTCTGACTGTATGAGGACTAACGGCCGTTAACCTACTGGACATGAGGGAAGTCTGACTGTATGAGGACTAACGCCCGTTAACCTACTGGACATGAGGGGAAGGTCTGACTGTATGAGGAACTATACGAAATAACTGCCTGGGGATCACTGTTTTTGGGTGCCATCGCCTTCGAGCAAGTGGTTTTGCAGAACCGCAACTAAATATATATATACATATTTATATATATTTATTATATATAATATATAATATAAATATGATATTTATATATATATATATATTGTGTGTTCTGTAAAAGCCCATCATAAAGTGTGACAGGTTGGAATTATTTCATTCAAAATATTCAAGGACATTGGAAGATATGATGTTTCGTAGCAAGAAGGGTAACTTTAAAACACAACATGTACAAATGTGACCTTATTTTTGGGTGGTCGCTAGACTACCGTTATTCTCAGGTTTTCCGTGTCTGTTTGTTTGTATGTAATGGACAGCTCTGGAAGCCAGAGTCAACCGATTTTGATGAAACTTGACTGGTAGGTTTATACCAGGATCTAGTTGTATGCTTTTGAGCACCGTTGCTATGGACGCCACCGTTGCGTAGCAACGGGACTTTGAAGTTTTTGAAAAAATCCGAAAAATGTTTTTTTTTCGAAAATCAAAAATCGGCTTTCACGCTTTTATGCGCACTATAATCAACCTCTTTGTCAAAAATTTTCAGCCCGATCCGTCAAAAACTGTATGACTAGTATGTAATAGTCTAGCGACCACCCATGTCGCCTACCGGCTTGTCTTTATCTTCTGGGACGTTTCATTTCAACGGTTCAGCCTCATGAGCATGCCAAAGTCTGAAGCCTCGGCCTAGATCCAGGTGTACTTGTATCTTCATTTATTGGACCACCTGCAGATGTAAATGAACACTTGTTTTACTCTGTGCATGCTGCACACCACGTGCAGCCAATTTCACCTCCCTGCACCTTGTATTTATTGTTACTTTAAAACCTTCTGTACATCGCCCTTGAGGCCCAGTTGTTGGTCACCGTCTACATTTCCAATTGAAGAGACGTAATTAGTCTTTTACGAAAAATGTTTTTCGAGTATTTTTTAATCCTGAAAAATAGACTGCAGTGAACACAGTCGTGTTAAAAAAAATTGCCCTTTAGAACCCCTCCTTAAATCGTCCTTATGAAGGGGAACTGACAAATACACACTGTGTTTTATAAAGAGATTTTGGTTATTTTGTATTGATTTAATATCTGGGTATAATCACGTGTTTGCAGGACTCCACTACTCTCTCACGCCAACTCTCTGCCAATCCCGATCTCATTCCCTTCTTTCCCTCACACTCTCCCTCTCTATCTGTTCCTCTCCTACCCGATTACTGTAAAACTCTTCCTCTCCCCACATTTCTCTTCTTTCTCTCATTCTTCATTCTCTCCCTCCGTTGCGTTGCATTTACCTGTCGTCTGCACCCATATGTTGGTTTTTTTGGATACAAGACACGGACAGCAAAGGAAAGTTTGTAAAATGAACGATGAGTGGTCGAGGCTCGTGGAGGAGTTGGGACACAGAATAGATCAGGACATAGCAGAAGAAAAAGAACAGGAGAATCAGTGGGAATGAGGGACAACCCAGAGAAAGGCATCTGATCCTCCAACAACCAGGCATCCCCAACAATAAACAACAACAACCTTTCATTGGTGTTGAACTCTCAAAATGCCAACGGGGTGTATCTTCGAGCTTGGCTTGTCCGCCTGCTTTTTACTCGTTTTTTCAGCGTTGGATATGTTTGTGTCGATTACCTTTTAGCAAGATTTTAACTTGGGACGATGTTCTGGTAGTAAACGCAAGTGGGAAGAAACAACAATCGACAGGGATTCGAGAGATGTAATATATTATAGAAAGGAAGAAGAAGAGTCGTGCGTCGATCAATTGTTCGTCCGTGTTGAAGGGTTGTGCACAGCGGAAAAGATTTTGCAAAACGAATTTTTGAGTACTGAGTCGGTAAGTGTTCAGATTTCTGTTTTTAAACATCTTTGTGAGTAAAACTAAAGCTCATGGTACAGATTATAACATTTTGTTGAATGTTTTTCATTATGTACTCTTTAGAACGAAGGTTCATTGTTTGAGAAATGGGAGATGCTGAAAGATGCCGTTTTGTGATTACGTCATAAATTAAACCCCTTCATGCAGAATCTGAACCGCGATCTTTTCTCGGGTTTGAGGGAGTAAATGTAAAACAGGTAATCTGAGGAAAACCAAGGATATGAGATCAGGTAAAGGTAGGGGACGGGGGGGGGGGGGAATATGTAAACTGAAAAACAAAAGTCTTCAAAAGGTGAATTTGCTGTCAGTGTTTGGTCATTCCTAACCCATTATCCCCTCCTGAACGGTTTTAATGTAAATTATGCCTCAGGATAATTATGTTTTCATGTAAATTGTGCCCTCTCCAACCCCTCCATCGATTTGAAGTAAAAGTGTGCATCTCATGTATGTATGTAATATATAAATAAATAAATATATAATATATATATTATATATATATATATATATATATATATATATATATATATATACAGGGTGAGTCAAAAGTAGCGCCCGATTTCTGTTTTTTCGGCTGTCAGATTCTTTCTGGGAAGTCATGTTGTTAATAATTGTCTTGCAGATTATTAATTTTCGTATTTATTTATTTTTGATTTGTTTTGCAGGTTATTGCTGCGAGTTTGGAAAGTTACTGAATTTGCACCAAATTGCACCATGAATTACCTTTCAATGAATCAACGCATTGCGGCCGTGAAACATTACTACAAATGTAATGAACAACCAACCGATGGCGGCACGCCGTTTGGCACAGGAATTCGATATTAACCCACCTCAGGGAAGAAACATACGATTGATTGTCGAGAAATTTGAAGCAACAGGGTCGGTAGTCACTGCAAAGAAGTCCGGTCGTCCTAAAACGGCAACGAATGTGGCTAAGGCTGAAGAACCATCAGAAGACTGGAACAAAGTCCGCAAAAGTCAACTCGCCGTTTATCTGCAGAGTTGGAAGTGAGCCAATCAAGTGTTATCCGTATCCTTCACCAGAAAAAATGGAAACCTTACATTCCACGCTTACTGCATGCCCTTCATGATGGAGATGACGGACTGCCGTCTTCAATTTTGCGAAGAGTTCTTAGCTAAACTTCACGAAGAGGACACAATGCTCGACAACATCTGGTGGTCAAATGAGGCATGTTTTAAGCTTAATGGCACAATTAACAGACACAATTGTGTGTACTGGGCTGCGAATAACCCAAGAGTGACAGTTGAGAATGAGGTAAATTTACCTGGAGTGACAGTTTGGGCAGCCATATCCCATTAGGGATAATTGGACCCTTTTTCTTTGAGGGATCTGTCACTGCAGAATTTACCTGTATATGCTGCAAACTTCTTTTGGCCCAGGGTACAATATCAGGACTGTTATTTCCAGCATGATGGAGCTCCACTCATTATGGACGTTATGTTCTTCAGTGGCTTGATGAAAACTTCCCAAAAAGTGGATCGGCCGCCGCGGTCGATCGAGTGGCCGGCACGCTCCCCAGACCTTACACCTCCAGATTTCTTTCTTTGGGGCTCATGAAAGACCTTGTTTATCGTGAAAATCCTCGTACCATTCAGGAATTGAAGGCTCAAATCACTGCAAAGTTTGAGGAAATTGATACGAACTCTGCAGACGTGTGTGCCGCTCTGTGCCTGCTCGGCTGCAATTGTGCATCGATCACGAGGGAGGGCACTTTGAAAATTGCAAGTAAAACAGCTTGGTACAGTTCCGTAATAATTTTTTCTTGAATAAATGGTTAGATAAACATGTCATTCATTTATTTCTACCTTCTTGTACACTGTTATACAAATGGCAAACAAACAATCAACTGACAGAAATCAGGCGCTACTTCTGACTCACCCTGTATATACACTTAAGCCCAAAATTATTCAAACCCAATGAAAAATCTGAGTTTTGCATTTATTTCATACCTACAAGCTGGAGTGGTGGAACTTTCACTTCACCCAAGGACATTTAGTTGGCAATGTAAAATCCACTATATTTTGTCAACATTATTAGCATACACAATAGAAATGTTAAGATTTCTGTTTTTATGCCTGTCCAAAATTATTCATACCCCATACCAAGTCTCAGAATGGAGGCCAATGTTTGTTATAATGCACATGCTTTTGATATTCGTAAGATTCTTTATAATGTTATGCAGTTATTCCAAGATGTGTGCATACAATCTGAATGCATTACATATGTGGTCTATTGAATGTACAGTGAGGAATGTTCCAGAACAACACTCTGCTTTTAGACTA
>CM068968.1:8437575-8449070 GCA_035128595.1 Eptatretus atami
GATAAGTATATATATATTTATTATATATATATATATTATATATATATATATACTTATATATATATGAGGTTTGTTCAAAAAGTATCCGACTTTGTTCATAAAATACTCGTATCCAGATACAACAAACTTACACTAATCTCCTTCAAAGTAGTCCCCTTGGGCTGCCAGAAACTTTCCCAACGGTCTGCTACATTGTCGGAAGCAGCGCTGGAACGCCTCTTTTGGGATGGCGCGCAGCTGTCCGTTGCATGGTCACATGAGGTCACATGAGGTCTTCTCTGGACTGAAATCTGGTCCTTTCAGGGGCATTTTCAGTGCTGGGAAAAGCCAGAAGTCACACGGAGCATGTCGGGAGAGTAGGGAGCTGACGAAGCACAGGTGTTGTGTTGGTCCAGAACTCTGTATCAAATGTGAAGAATGGGCGGGTGCGTTATCGCTGATGGAGCTGCAATTGACCACTACCACAGGTCCGGCCGTTTGCGCGCGCACAGCTTCATGAAGGCGACGCAGTACCTCTTGGTAGTACTCTGTTGGTGCATGGTTGTGCCGTTGTGGTGGCGTACTCGTGATGAACCACGCCCACTGGAGTCAAAGCAAGACGGTCAGCATGACTTGACATTGCTGGCAGACCTTCCTTGCTTTTTTTGGCCTCGGGATGTTGGATGCTTCCATGTGATGACTGGAACTTGGTTTCTGGGTCGTACCCATAAACCAGGTCTCATTGCCAGTGGATCACTGTGTTGATGAAGTTGGGATCCGGCTGTTCACAGTCGTCCAGCATGTCATGTTGCGATCTGCCTAAACGGAGTTGCTTCTGCTGCGAAGTCGTAGCAGCTTTGGCACAAAACTTCGCTGAGATTCTCCTTAAGCCCAAATCCTCAGTCACAATGAATGAAACGGACCAATGCTGACGCCCGCCTCGTCTGCAAGTTTTCTGATCGTGATTCGCGATCCTGCATCAGCAGGGTCCTCACTTGGTCAATTGACGATCTCATTGTGGATGTTGAGGGCCTACCAGAACGTGCTTCACTTATCCACTGATGTGCGACCACTTTGAAGCGGTTGTACCACTCTTTTATCTGTGTGGTGCCCATTGCTTCGTTCCCGAAGGCCTGTTGAATCTTGCGGATCGTTTCCACTTGGGAATCGCCAAGCTTTACACAAAATTTGAATGCAGTAGCGTGTGTTCAAGTTTTTCCGCATTTTCAAAAACGAAAATCCCGACGGCGCTCACTTACACTTCCTCACTCATTGGCGGTCTGTCGCGACTGACAGCTTCTGCAGCGGAGAAAAATATTTCACGCATACGATATTAGGATCGCCTCCCTAGCTTCATTGTTTACTGCATGAGAAAATTAAGGTTGGATACTTTTTGAACACCTCGTACATATATAAATATTTCACTTTCCTCAGTGATAAATGACAAGTCTAACAACTAAGCTGATGCATACACATTTACTTAGCAAGCAAGGCTATGTTCTCTCCTCCTCCATATGTGAAATTCACACATTTCAACAACAAAAATGTGAAATAATTCCAAAGCATTAAACTTATCTTTTCTTGTTTGGAGAATGTAATTGAGTGATACAAAAATTTTAAACAATGTGCCAAAATTAATAGTTTCATTGGTCTATATGATTCAATTGCCATTCACTGCTTGACCTCACGCCATGTCCCCAGAGGGACTGCTTGTCCAAAGCATCTGTCAATGTGCGTGCCCATGATTGTGTGATTTGCGTTCGGGCGGATGCGTGCCCCGTCGTCCCGGGCGGGCGGTGCGTGCCCCGTCGTCCGCGCATGCACACATTCACACACATTGCCCTCTCCACACAATTCGGTGGCCTGCACTGACGCCGTGGTTTTGGTCCCAGGCACAGCTGTCAATGCATGCCGAAAGATCCACCATCCATCCATTGGGACCTTATACTGTACAGAGCTTTTGGTGCTGCCAAAGCAGTCTCCGAAAGATGCAGATTTCTCTGTCATGTGCAGCCGAAAGATAAAGATACAGCTGAAACATACAATTCACAAACTAGCCACGCAACCTCCACCCAGCAATCCGCATCATAGCCTTGGGTGGGGTTCGAATAGGCCGTGCGTCGCGTCTTTAGATGGGCACACACACACACACACCACACACACACATAGGCACAACAACAGCTCACACTCCTCCCTGTAGAGAGCTCCTAACCAGCCCTTTGTTACCTTGGCCCCCTATTCCCCATTTGTACTATCACCATGGTGCTTCCTCGTACCTGATGTTGGTCGGCAATGACCACTAGCTCCGCTCCATGATTGTGCCTCCCCTCTGATTTCCGCAGCACGGATTCATGCTTGTACGCCTTAATGGCCATTCCCTCCTCGCACACATTCTCCCTCCCCACTCACCAACACATTCCTCACCATTTTCTCGTCGCATCCACTTTACTTTCCCCTCTGCATTGCGACTTAACCGAATTCGTATTTATATCTCCTGTTCGAACGCCATTTTATTTCCACTCGCTCCCGTGCTGGATTAAATCCTGGTTTGTTTTAAATTCATTTATCTCTTTGTATGTTTCCTTTATCCCTCATACTAGATGCTATATCCAATTCCCTTTCTATTCCTGTCTCCCCTTACTACTTTACTCTGGCGGATTGTACTGCCTCTCCCACTGCGTATCCCACCATCATCAAACCCTGTGCTGCTTGTCCCATACACCTTATTCATCGCCGCATCATTCGAGGCTACTCCTTACAAACAGCATCAATTTTGCTGTCGCAGCTCTCCACCAGCCCAGCTCAACCAGCCTCTGCCTAATCCAGCTTTAATTTTATCGCCAAAGCCAACCCCAGCCTCACATCATAGCATCATATGCATCTAAATGTTGCTTGTGCCTCGCAATGCCGGCCTGCTACTTCTGGTGTTGGTTCATTTGACGCGCTGGCAAGCGGGGAGAATCTATGAAGCTTCCAGGAAGTAAGTGGAACTCTACGAATGTTCCTCGAGGTCCCTCCTCAACAATGCCAAACTGGGTCGCGGTTGGCGTCAAGCCAGTTCATGTCCCCTGGTTCTGCTCGCCTCGACTTGACATTGTGGCGGCTCCGAACAAAAATTTTCTCTAACAGGCGCTTTGCAAATTTCGCTTCGAGGCATGATCACTTGCACCTCCGGTCAAATCCAAACTCCAGACACGAATGTGATGGCCACGTGGTCTGACCTGATTGCCCAGGATTAATCGATCATTGGTTGAGCACCAGCCAGTCCCCCATCACATCGACTGTCCCTGCCGGATTCCACGTCCAGTGGCCGGGCAAGTGACGTACTGAAGCAATCACAAGAAAGATGTTATCTTTGGCCGAGCTTACAGTAATCCAGTGTAATTACGGCAACTCAAGGATACCAGACCATTATCCAATCTCTTACTTTTAATAGGTATACTCAACCCACTTGATTAAACCCGGCAGAGCAAGCAGTATAAGCCGGAAACCAAATCAGGTCTATACAGATTGATATAAACATGGGTGGGAACACACATAGGAAGCAAAAACGGTTTAACAACAAATGGTTCCGAATCACAACAAAAATGTCCTCACACTACCTCGAGCAACATCCATGCCACAAACAGTCAAATTGATAGAGACAGCAATCCTTAATTATGCTGTGGTCCCTTAAGGCCTTAATCACACATATTGGGAGGTCATGAGCCGAGAAGAGTTTCAGTGCAAACCCCGTGGTGTTGGTTCAGGGTTGCTTGCTCGGGTCAGTCCACCGCCCCGCCTCGGGTGAAAGGAGGAGAACAACTTCGGCGGAGCGAGGTGTGGCTTTGGCATAATGGGCGTAGCTTTTCCTCAGGAAGCTTTGATTTTAACATCCTTCTCCATGGTGTTCACCAGGTTCTTCTCTCAATTCTTACTGAGCCTACCTTAACAAAGCTCACCCACCGAGCAAAATGTAATGCAGTGAAAGAAGACTGGGTGATGACTTGCGCCCCTTTCCTTCCCATTATCTTTGAAAGGCCTTCCACCATTGAATGTCTTCTGCTGAACTGGCTCTGGCTCAGATTTAATATCAATATCTAACTTCTTGTATGTTTTATATGTGGCAAAATCAAATTTACAACAACATGCAATGCAGTTACGTGTTGTCTTTAGAACCTGCAACATGTTACACTTTATTTGGGGGTGTGACAAGATGTGCATATGATGTGTTAGCTGAATGTTTAAAGTGCTGTAATGATTTGGGCAGAGGATAAGGTCTTAAGTACAGAAGTACATTACTTCAAATGTAGTTACTGTGTGGGTGAGGTACTCAGGGTGGAGCAAACATCAGGAAGAGTGGTATGTTTACTGTCTCTATAAAAGGTTTCAACCACATGTACCTCCTCGAGTGGCTGTTGGAAGGATGCTGTCATGTGCAGCCAGAATCGGAACAGCCGACGTGGCTTGATTTGGAATGAAGTTGAGGAGCTGGAAGGATCTTCTGAAGATTCTGCAGATAAAAATGGAGGATTTGAACTCCTTTGGTTTGGAAAAGGAGCCAAGCGAACCAGCTGTGATGGTGAGTTGTGTGATTTGCATCACTATCTGATGGATCTTAGCATTTTGTTATTATTGAATTGTCCTGAACTGTGGAGTGGTAATGCAAGTGAAAGAAGAGCCAAGTGGACATTTGATACTTCAATCATCTTCTCATTCTGCTTGCACCCTCGTTCACAGATTATCAATCTCATACAGTTCAGTGCTGGCTGGATGTTACTCATAGTAAACCATGTCATGTCAATTCACCTGAGAATGGTAAATGCTTTCATCAGAAATTTAACACTCTTACAAATGGCTTCACAAAGCCAAAATGTCTTTTGGAGATGGGTGTTTAAATGTTGCATTTTATCAATTACTAGACTACCCGTTGAACCCGTTGGGTTCCTGTGTGAAGCGGTTGATAAAAAAAACATTTCAAAAATATATATATATAGCTCCAGCGAACTATACTTGCTGAGGTGTTTGCATTGTTCAGAATAATCCCAAAAAGTACTTGACTGAATCGGAATTGATTTTTTAATAATTTTTTTCATTGCCCGATTTGAACGAAGAAACTTGATACTGCACACCACAGGCGAATGGTGAGTAAGGTGGCCATAAAATTTTGATTATAGTGTTACCCGTTTTGGCTGTATTTTCGGGAACATACATACATACATACATACAAGAGGAGAGTTTTAGTAATACATAGATTTACTGACCTGATAGATATTGGTCATAAATGTTTCATGAATTTAACTTCTCAGCCCTTTTGGAAATCGCATCTCTTATATAAAAATTGAAAAGCACGGACGGTGAGGCGGTGAAGCTGTCTGTCAGTCCGGAAGATTATAGATGCCTATTAATCATGTCCTGTTGGAACCGTGAGAAGCCGAAGACCCAAAAGTCACCGAGCACACAAAAGATATCCTTGAAGACCCAAAAGACCCCTCGTGACCCCTGAGACCTTAACACCATTTAGACCCCTTATACCTTCAAACAGATTAGAAGCTTAGACCCTTGACCATTCGGACCACTTGGATCTTCTTATTGACATAAATTTCAAATAAATATCATATCACCAATATTACAAATATGTTTGTATTATGATTGGTGTAATTATGAACATACTTAAATCAGTGATGTCAATCTCTGCAACAATGTGTAGAGAGGCGAGCGTAGTGATGCTGATTCATCTACTGTACTCCGCCACCGAGCGTGAAGGTTATGTTTTCACACTTTCTCTCTGTTTGTTTGTTTGTGTGCAGGATATCTCAAAAAGTTAGTGACGGATTCGGAACAAAACATGGTGGACAGGTGGCCGTGTGGCAAGGATAATTGATTCAATTTTGGTGAAGATCTCGAATCCAGATCTGATTACGAGAATTATTCATATTTTAAGTGATTCTTCACCAATTGAGAGATAGGGTCAAAAACGATATAGTACTGTATAGCATGATATTTCCAAAAATGTATTGGGCCGAATATGTTCTCGGGGATCAGAAATTCACGTGGCGTAGGTATGGCTACCAAGTGCCCTCTATTTTATATAAAAACAAGTTAGAAATTAGAAAAATTATCTGTTCTGAACTACATTCTTCAACGGATTGACATTAAACATATTCCATGCGAAGCATATATTCTGAGAATGAAAATAGATGCACTTTCCTTCCAACTGTTAAGATTATTAAAATTAAAGCTACACGGCATAACCTAAAAAGTTTGGAATGTATGTCTGGCCACTTGTTGGCTCTGTCCTGCAAATCATTGGCTCTGTCCAATCTGCTGCTGTCTGGCCACTCATTGGCTTGCTGTCCGTCAAAACCTGCTGTTTTCACCATACATCTGTTGTCTTATATCACAGCTGTATTGTTGCAGATCTCATTTTGGGGGGATATTGGGGGGGTGAATGGGGCATAGATCACATCAGTTACTTCATCGTGCATGTCAGCTTAAGCGTGTGCAATTCCTGTAATTAAAGAGGCCAGCATCAATTTCGAGTAGAAAATTGATTTTGAACAGTCAGTCATCATCCACATGACTCATGTCACTGACCCAACACAGCTTTGGTCTGGCCAGATGTGCAAGCATTGTTTGAAGTTTGAAATGCACGACTTCTTCGTTAAGATACAGTCAGACCAATGATGTTCAGAATTGACACAAGTGATCAATGTTGCTGCAGTTGCTGATTGAGCCATTTTGATTGGCGCGTACAGGGCAAGGTTTCATGTCCATAGGAAGAGTAGATGAAAACTACAGCATGAACACAGGCAAATTTGTTGCAAATGAATGCCATCGGAGTGCCACACACGCACTCGCGAGATTTGCCGAAGCTTGGCAGCTCGTGCCGAAGATACGATGATAACTTCACAATCATTCGCTAAGGGAATATAAAATATTGCTGACGAAGATAGACAAAAGTTTTCCACAATTTCAAATCAGTGCTATCATTGTCATAAAGGAGGGGGGTTTTCAAAATTTGAGGAAAGATTGGTTGTTAAAATTTCTGTTTAATTTGATCGATTGTTTAAAGCTGAAGTCAGTCATAGCTGAAAATGAGTTTAACTCTGAAGTAGAAGCGGAATTGCTGACAATGCCGTTTTTCTGCGGATGCTACTGAGATGCAAATCAATTTGCACACGAATACAAATACCACTCAGAACTGTTTGCAAGGAAGTGTTCAAAACGGCAGCAATGAGCACATAGTGAAACAAGGTTGGTGCAAGCACACAGCCCTCACACCCTTCTCATTGCAAAAGACCAAAAACTCATTTAATTTGATGTGACCATTCATATTATCGTGCAGACAACAGATCAATGAAATTGGCTTGCCCAGACAACACACTCGACTCAAATTCTGCCAACAATAAGATCAATTTTAGATGATCAAAACCTTGGCAAAATCAATGAAAGCAGCAAAGAGAGGATGATTTTGCTCGACATTCTCCTGGCTTTGACGCAGAGAGAAACGTATCAACAGTCGAATGATTTTGGTGAAAACCACACTGTGACTCACTTAAGATTCTTTGGCTGAAAGAACGAGATGACTTTGTATAATTTTCTTGAAATTCATTTTGCAGCAAGCCAATAGAAGACTAATTCCGCCATAGTTTCTTGATTCGACCGGTCACCTTTTGAAAAATCGTAATAACATTGCATTCTATAGGCATGGGCTAGATAGGGCCACCGTGCCACCCCCCCCCCCCCACCTCCCAACAAAACTATGTTTTTTGAAGTGTCTGGATATGCTGAATACGAATTTGAATGTTTAACATTGAAAATTTGGGATGCATACCTCTTTAGCCTCATGAAAAGGGGTACCCTCAAAAATGAATTTCGTCATTTGTGCCAAAAGCATTTCCGTACCAATCAGAATGGCTTCTAGACGACCCATTACACTGTCAGACTTACACATATATGGCTTTATGAACATAATCTCATGCTGGTTCCATGCTATGTGATCTAAAATTAATTATCAAGAGCTTATATAACATGTTGAGTGCATGTACTATGTGCTTATTTAACGCGTTCATTACTGTGTTGAGAAGTTCATAAAGCTTAGTTTTTAAGACTTTTTTTTTTTCTTCGCAAATAGTCAGATAAGAATCTGACTTAAATTTGTTAGTCCAATATATATAAGTATCCAAATACAATTTAATCAGGATTTATGACACCATGATGTTATACACTATAAACACACAGAACGGTATTAACAAATCAAAAAGCAGGGTTGGGTTTTAAAAATAAATAAAAATTGCTGAGAACATTATTCATGTTAATATCGCTGGTTATTATTTCCACTCTAAATATTAGTAATGTATTTTACAATACATATTAAAATGTCTACCATTCTACTTATTGCCCAAATTCTGCATGACAAACAATGATTGGAAAACAAGCATTTATATTTACGATATAGTAGTAATACGTCGTGTAACATTGTTCTTTACCACGAGTAACACCATTATATCTTTCATATACATATTTCAAATATTTCTGTTGATATTTATCATGATCAGTAACAGTTTCATTGTATCATCAGGTAAGTACAATATCATTTGAGATGTTACTGTCATCCATTTCAAATCAATGTCAACAGCTAATTGGTTCAGCTATGTTCTTCAATCTTGGTCAGACCTCTGAGCATCACCAGTAGTACGTGCCTGATTCGTTGTATGCCTGTCAATTTCATCTGATTGCATCATCTCCATCATCATGCGTGTTCACTGATTCAGCAATATCTGGCAACTGCTGTGGGAGAACACACCCCCCATACCAGAGAGGCTCCAGTTTATTGGTTGACAGTGCCAACCGTGTCCGTCAAGATCAGGGATATTCATGGTTGGCTTAATGTGGGCCTCTATCATATCCACTGGTAGTTCACCTCGCTGGATCCTCTGGCTTGCCTTCTGTGTCCTTGTAGCATGATGCATCTGTCAGTGTGGATTGAGACATGTCAGTTAGGGTTGTTCAGTAAGGCCTAAGTCACATTTGCTATACGGCAGCGATACGCCCTACTGAAATTGACAGAAACGTGCGGCGGCCGCAGGAGTTCTGCGCTGGCCTAGCGGTAGGCCCTACGCCATTGCATAGTATTTTAAGGTCGTAAGGTCGCCGCTGAGAATTTATAACGCGGAGTTGTAACTTTTTTCATTTTCTACGTTCGCCGTAGCAATCTCGACAAGCCGAAAAAAAAAAAACTGTAAAAAATAAAATAAAAATTACCATTCGTTACCTGTCGTCTGCGCACGTCGCCATTAGGGCCCCCCTTCAGTCGCCTTGCGGAGCAACCTTGAGGCTACCTTGGTCCTGCCTTGAATGCTATGGGCCGCCGCCAGGGCGGTGACATTTAAGTCACCGTGCGACATCCAAATCCAAAAGACGCTACGGAACCCCACGTTTTCGGGTCTCCACAATTTCTAAGACCTAAGCCTAAGTCACATTGCGTTCATTTTCTACGTTCGCCGTAGCAATCGACAAGCCGAAAAAAAACTGGTTAAAAAAAATAAATTCAAATAACCCATTCGTTACCTCCGTGTGGCCGCAGCGTTCGCCTTGGTTCCCCTGCGGTCGCCTTGCGGCTCAGTCTATGCGGGCACTTGCGTCGTGCCTGAAAATTCTATGCGCCGCCGCAAGGAACGCCCCTAAGGTGTCACCGTGCGACATCAAACTCAAAAGGACGATACGGACCCCACGTTTTCGTGCTCCACAATTTAATTAAATACGCCGTGCGGCGCCCCAAAAATAAAAACATATTGTGACTGCTACCATTGTGTGACACGTGGAAATACTGCGGCCGCCGTGGCAATGTGACCTAGGCCTAGACTAGTCAAAATTATCAAATTCAAGATTGGAAAAATGGAAGGGGCCCTGGTGATCGAATGATTGCGCTTCGACAGCAGACTTGAGTTTCCAGCAACAGCCATGAGCCAGGGCAGTCCAACTCTAGTGAGAATGAGTAGTTTTCGGAATGTCCCATTCGGATTCAGCAAGGTTATCAATTCTTTTGCTTCCTGAAAAGTTGACGAAGTTTCATGCATATGAGATATGCTTCGGGATTTCCATTCCCCTTCGATGCTGCACGACAAAATATCTTGCCCAATTGAATTCGACGCAGCCTGTGCACTTTCGACGTGTGAAGGAGTTGGTTTGCCGGATATCAGGTAATTCTAAATTTTTGCAATTGTGATGATTACAGCTGCAGTTTCCAATGGTTCCTGGCAGATGGAGGCCATTCAAGCTCATCAGCTTCTGCGAAGCTCTCCAGATCACTTGACATAGGTTAATTTCCAACATCCTGGATCATGTCCCTAGAACCAGTTCATATTGCACATCGAACTGTGTCACTAATGTCATGGTGAGAGCTGTAGCAATGTAAGACTGAAGTTGCCTCTTCTGTTCTAGTAGTGCAAGAAGGCCAGTCTTGTCCTTGTATTTGTCATGTTATCTCCGCTTAGCTTGAGGTTTCTCCCAAATTTTGGGATTGGGGAAGTTTGGTCATTATCAGTGAGAGATATAATTCAGTTAGCTCTGACAGTTTCATCATATTCTATGCTGTGATGAGTATCCCTGTCGATTACTGCATACAGCACCAAACGCCTCACTGTTGTTGCCTCTGGCTAGTTTATTTGTTGTCCTTTGTCTTCTATGCTTGTACCTTCTCCATTTGTCGGCATTTTGTGTCGTATTGGACCCTGCAGGGATTTGTCGGTATTTAGCTTCTGTAGCAAAACAATCTGGCCTCTAATTTCTGATCCGCAACTCTCATTAATTTGTCCTTAGGCAGTTTTGAGCACCTCGTCCATCCATCAAACATCAAATGACTTAAGCCCTCAGGACGTCCATTGTCCCTGATCTGACTGTCACTCTTCCATTCCACGGTGGAGAATATTCAATCGGGTGAGAATAGGACCTTGTCACCCAGCTGAGCCCCTCCGAGCTTAAACTGGAAACATGATGGCATCATGATGACTGGAAAAGTCGATTGATTCATAGTGAATCTTTGGTAACATTCCTGTGATATCCATCACCTTCAGTAAGGTGTTCTGGGTATGAGTCAAGGTTGCCAGTCATTCGGTGAACAGATTCGTATGCTTTGAGACAGTCTGCCTGTCACATATGTCCTTCAACCTGCAATCTTTTCATCGGATTCTGCACTGTATGATAATGCACTGAGAGGTCCATAACTGAAGCCAGAGATGATTATGATTGCACCTGGACCTTTGGCCTTGTCCCTTGGCTCCACTGCCACATCCTCTAGGGCGTTTGGTTGGGGGGCCTTCTTTTCTTGACGTTCTATGAGGTGCATTGGGTCGACATCAAACTTTGCATGGTGCAAACTCGCCTCCTGTAATTGTCGGAAGCAGCGCTGGAACGCCTCTTTTGGGATGGCGCGCAGCTGGTCCGTTGCATGGTCACATGAGGTCACATGAGGTCTTCTCTGGACTGAAATCTGGTCCCTTTCAGGGGCATTTTCAGCTTGGGGAAAAGCCAGA
>CM068968.1:8449332-8460567 GCA_035128595.1 Eptatretus atami
GGGAGGAGATACGGTACGTCCTGAGCAAGTTCCGCTCGGCTGCATCCGATCCGGAAGGTGGTCGGGATTGTTGCTAGAGTGATCCAGTTCGGGCAAGGCGTACTGAGGCGTGGTTCCCCGGAGTCGAAACCGCGTGTTATTAGGTAACTTGATTCCAGACAGGAGGACCTACCGCCACGCGGTTAGGTATGCGTCCACTGGGTGTTAAGCGACCCGCCGCGTAACGGAATACCGTGAGCGAGGCCTCATTCGGGAGTCTGGTGGGAATGACGTAACTTCCCCCAGCCTAGTGGTCTCTCACCCGACCCCGCCGGCCCGCAACAATATTTAGTAGATGTATATGTATGTATATGTATATGTAATGTTTACGAATTGGAATTCGATTTGCACACATACAGGTTCTTTAGTCAGCTATGTCGATAAGTGTTGTTCCTAGATAGCTCACCTTCCATTGTTTAAATGTTTAGAAATCGATAGATGTGGCTGCGGAATCGATTAATAGTTAGGGAGCGAAAATGGAGACGTCCCTCCCCTCTCTGCCAAAGAGAAGAAGAGCCCTTCCGTACCGTGATTCATGACAGTCAACACTCCCTCCCACTCCGTGGTTTGAGCGGGGATGGATCACAGAGGGCATGAGTCCAGCGCCGGAGGGGGGGCGGGAAGAAGGATAAAGAGGAGATCCTTTCTTTGTTCGTGTTGGTTGGGAGTGAGGGCTCGTCGTTCAGCAGACCTTCGGGTCCTGTTGCTTGGGTGGGTGAGGCCCTCGGAAGCTTTTGCTTCTGCAGAGGAGTTAGTCAGCAGAGCTTCGGGTCCTGCTTGGCTCGGTAGGCTTTTTGGAGAGCTGCTTTGTTGGAAGAAACTTGAGGCCGGTTGCTCGGCTCGGGCTGCGAATGGTGGCTTCTTCTTCTTCTTTCTTGGTTCGTGGGAGCTCTTTGTTCTCCGTTTGGTTCCGGCTTGGTGCGACTCATCGACCTCTTCTGGAGGTGGTTCCTCGGGGAACGCCATCGCGGGGGATCGGCGCCCTCGTCTCACCAGCACGTGTTGAGAAGCGCGCGGGAGGATTCGCGGACTTCAGGAGCGTCGCGGCCACGGCGATTGGATCCAGCTCGCTCTGCGTGGAGCCCGGGGTCCGAACAAAACTTGAAGACCACACAGGTGTCGGGTGAGATTTGTATCGGGTGAGAGGTTCGAGATAGGCTCTGGTTTCAGCTCACCTGTCTCCGAGCTGGAGCTCGTTATTAAAGGCCTCAGCCACCATTTCTTGGGTGTGTGTGTGCGACGGTGGCCGTGGCCGTCTAATAAGTAAGGAAATTGTTAAGTGCTTTGTGTGCTGTAATGATGATGTATTGCATTTCGTATAGTCGGAATAGTTCTGCTCTTACGTGCTCCCTAGTTCCCATTATGATTAATAAATACCCCAATTGTTAAATGTTTTCAGCTTGTCGTGTCGATTTCTTTCATTGACTGAAGCATTTCCGGTGTTGGAGTTAGAAAGCCGTGTTTGCGAAAAGGGGACATTTGACCGACGGTTCTCGCGATTAAGCCGCTCGGATCAGCGCACGGACAGGCTCGCCTCGGCGGTTATGATTCCGTCAGGGTGGAATACCCCGGTAGTTGGATCACGGTGGGATATTTGGGTACATTGAAGATGGCAATCGCCCTACCCAACGTGATCGCCCATTGGCCGTATTTCGGTTCTTGTACAAGGACCCGTCGACGCGACTATCGGGCGGCGATCTATATTCCGGCGACTCGGGTCGCGCCGACCGACTGCGGCCCGTCCAGAGCCGTGCGTGACCGGCCGACCCGCACCAGACCCGTAACAACATAATATTATATATAATATATATATTATATATTAGAGTAATAAGTTGGCGTTGCTCCATAAACTCCAAAACCATGAAACCTCGTAGCTTGAAATTTAAAATTCACAATAAGAAAATACACGGAATTGTATGACTGAAATGAGTGTTTGGGTCATTAAACACCCCTTTTGAGTTTAATTAACGGCCTTATTTAGTTCATCCTTTTCAGCGCATCCTCGTCCCGCTCTCTGTGGGGTCTTCAGGCGTATCCTAGGTAACTTCGCTGTGGTCTGAAGTCACCATGTTTTTGGCCTGCTCACATGCCTGATTTGCGACAGACTGCAACGATTTCTCAACCAATATATACATATAAGTATATCTATATATATATATTTTTATTTATATGTATATATATATATATATATATATATATATATATATATATATTATGAGGTTTGTTTTCAAAAAGTACCGACCTTTGTTCATAAAAAATACTCGTATCCAGAATACAACAAACTTACACTAATCTCCTTCAAAGTAGTCCCCTTGGGCTGCCAGAAACTTCTCCCAACGGTTCTGCCATTGTCGAACGCTGGAACGCCTCTTTGGGATGGCGCAGCTGGTCGCGTTCATGGTCACATGAGGTCACATGAGGTCTCTCTGACTGAAATCTGGTCCTTTCAGGGGCATTTTTCAGCTTGGGGAAAGCCAGAAGTCACACGGAGCCATGTCGGAGGTAGGGAGCCTGACGAAGCACAGGTGTGTTGTGTTTGGGCCAGGAAACTCTGTATCAAATGTGAAGAATGGGCGGGTGCGTTATCGTGATGGAGCTGCCAATTGACCATACCACAGGTCCGGCCGTTTGCGTCGCACAGCTCACATGAAGGCGACGCAGTACCTCTGGTAGTACTCTTTGGGTGATGGTTGCGTGTGCGTGCGTACTCGTGATGAACCACGCCACTGGAGTCAAAGAAAGACGGTCACATGACTTTGACATTGCGCAGACCTTCCTTGCTTTTTTGGCCTCGGGGAGTTGGATCTTCCATTGTGATGACTGGAACTTGGTTTCTGGTCGTACCCATAAACCAGGTCTCATTGCCAGTGATCACTGTGTTGATGAGTTGGGATCGCTGTTCACAGTCTCCAGCATGTCATGTGCGATCTCCAAACGGAGTTGCTTCTGCTCGAGTCGTAGCAGCTTTGGCACAAACTTCGCTGAGATTCCTTAAGCCAAATCTCAGTCACAATGGAATGAACGGATCCAATGCTGACGCCGCCTCGTCGCAAGTTTTCTGATCGTGATGACGATCCTGCATCAGCAGGGTCCTACTTGGTCAATGACGACTCAATTTCGGATGTTGAGGGCCTACGAACGTGCTTCACTTTCCACTGATGTGCGACCATCTTGAAGCGGTTGTACCACCTTTTATCTGTGTGGTGCCCATTGCTCGTTCCGAAGGCTGTTGAATCTTGCGGATCGTTTCCACTTGGGAATCGCCAAGCTTTACACAAAATTTGATGCAGTAGCGTTGTTCAAGTTTTCCGCAATTTGTCAAAAACGAAAAATCCGACGGCGCCACTTACACTTCCTCACTCATTGGCGTCTGTCGGCGACTGACAGCTCTGCAGGCGGGGAAAATATTCACGCATACGAATTAGGATCGCCTCCCTAGCTTACCTAGCTTCATTTGTTTACGCATGAAAAATTAAGGTTGGATACTTTTTGAACACACCTCGTACATATATAATATATTTTCACTTTCCTCAGTGATAAATAACAAGTCTAATAACTAAGCTGATGTACACATTTACTTTAAGCAAGCAAGGCTATGTTCTCTCCCTCTCCATATGTGAAATTCACAACATTTTCACAACAAAATGTGAAATTTCCAAAGCATTAAACTTATCTTTTTCTACTGTTTGGAGAATTGTATTGAGTGATCAAAAAATTTAACAATGTGCCAAAATTAACTAGTTTCATTGAGCTATATGATTCAATGCATTCACTGCTTGACCTCACGCCATGTCCCCCAGAGGGACTGCTTGTCCAAAGCATCTGTCAGATTTGCGTGCCCCATGACTTGTGTGATTTGCGTTCGGGCGGTGCGTGCCCCGTCGTCCCGGGCGGGCGGTGCGTGCCCCGTCGTCCCGCGCATGCACACATTCACACACTTGCCCTCTCCCACACATTCGGTGGCCTGCACTGACCGCGTGGTTTTGGTCCCATGGCACAGCTGTTCAATGCATGCCGAAAGATCCATCCATCCATCCATTGGGACCATATACTGTACAGAGCTTTGGTGCTGCCAAAGCAGTCTCCGAAAGATGCAGATTCCTGTCATGTGCAGCCGAAAGATAAAGATACAGCTGAAACATACAATTCACAAACTAGCCACGCAACCTCCACCACAGCAATCCGCATCATAGCCTTGGGTGCGGGTTCGAATAGGCCGTGCGTCGGGTCTTTAGATGGCACACACACACACACACACACACATAGGCACAAACACAGGCTCACACTCCTCCCTGTAGAGAGCTCCTGACCAGCCCTTTGTTACCTGGCCCCCTATCTCCCCATTTGTACTATCACCATGTGCTTCCTCGTACCTGATGTTGGTGGCAATGACCACTAGCTCCGCTCCATGATTGTGCCTCCCCTCTGATTTCCGCAGCACGGATTCATGCATTGTTAACGCCTTAATGGCCATTCCCTCCTCGCACACATTCTCCCTCCCCACTCACCAACACATTCCTCAACCTTTTCTCGTCGCATCCACTTTACTTTCCCCTCTGGCATTGCACTTAACCGATTCGCTATTTATATCTCCTGTTCGAACGCCATTTTATTTCCACTCGCTCCCGTGCTGGATTAAATTCCTGGTTTTGTTTTAAATTCATTTATCTCTTTGTATGTTTCCTTTATCCCCCATACTAGTGCTATATCCAATTCCCTTTCTATTCCTGTCTCCCCTTCTACTTTACCTCTGGCGGGATTGACTGCCTCTTCCCACTGCGTATCCCACACATCATCAAACCCTGTGCTGCTTGTCCCATACACCTTATTCATCGCCGCATCATTCGAGGCTACTCCTTACAAACAGCATCAATTTTGCTGTCCAGCTTCTCCACCAGCTCAGCTCAACCAGCCTCTGCCTATCCAGCCTTTATTTTATCGCCAAAGCCAAACCCCAGCCTCACCATCATAGCCATTATAGCATCTAAATGTTGGCTTGTGCTCGCAATGCCGGCCTGCTACTTCGTGGTGTTGGTTCATTTGGACGCGCTGGGCAAGCTCGGGGAGAATCTATGAAGCTTCCAGGAAGTAAGTGTAACTCTACCGCATGTTCTCGAGGTCCCTCCTCAACAATGCCAAACTGGGTCGCGGTGGCGTCAAGCCAGTTCATGTCCCCCTGGTTCTGCTCGCCTCGACTTGACATTGTGGCGGCTTCCGAACAAAAATTTTCTCTTAACAGGCGCTTTGCAATTTCGCTTCGAGGCATGATCACTTGCACCTCCGGTCAAATCCCAAACTCCAGACACGAATGTGATGGCCACGTGGTCTGACCTGATTGCCCAGGATTGAATCCGATCAGTTGTTGAGCGACCACGCCAGTCCCCCATCACATCGACTTCCTGCCGGATCCCACGTCCAGTGCCGGGCAAGTGACGTACTGAAGCAATCACAAGAAAGATGTTATCTTTGGCCGAGCTTACCAGTAATCCACGTGATTACCGGCAACTCAAGGTACCAGACCATTATCCAATCTCTTACTTTTAATAGGTATAACTCAGACCCACTTGATTAAACCGGCAGAGCAAGCAGTATAAGCCGGAAACCAAATCAGGTCTATACATGTATTGAATAACAAGGGTGGGAACACAAGAGGAAGCAAAACGGTTTAACAACAAATGGTTCCAAATCACAACAAAAAATGTCCTCACACTACCCTCGAGCAACATCCATGCCCACAAACAGTCAAATTGATAGACAGCAGATCCTTAATTATCTGTGGTCCTTAAGGCCTTAATCACACAATATTGGGAGGTCATGAGCCGAGAAGAGTTTCAGTGCAAACCCCGTGGTGTTGGTTCAGGGTTGCTTGCTCGGGTCAGTCCACCGCCCCGCCTCGGGTGAAAGGAGGGAGGAACAACTTCGCGGAGCGAGGTGTGGCTTTGGCATAATGGGCGTAGCTTTTCCTCAGGAAGCTTTGATTTTAACATCCTTTCTCCATGGTGTTCACCAGGTTCTTCTCTCCAATTCTTACTGAGCCTACCTTAACAAAGCTCACCCACCGAGCAAAATGTAATGCAGTGAAAGAAGACTGGTGATGACTTGCGCCCCTTTCCTTCCCATTATCTTTGAAAGGCCTTCTCACCATTGAATGTCTTCTGCTGAACTGGCTCTGGCTCAGATTTAATATCAATATCTAAACTCTTGTATGTTTTATATGTGGCAAAATCAAAATTTACAACAACATGCAATGCAGTTACTGTGTTGTCTTTAGAACCTGCAACATGTACACTTTATTTTGGGGGTGTTACAAGATGTGCATATGTGTGTGCTGAATGTTTAAAGTGCTGTAATTGATTTGGGCAGAGGATAAGGTCTTAAGTACAGAAGTACATTACTTCAAATGTAGTTACTGTGTGGGGTGAAGGTACTCAGGGTGGAGCAAACATCAGGAAGAGTGGTATGTTTACTGTCTCTATAAAGGTTCAACCACCATGTACCCTCGAGTTGGCTGTTGGAAGGATTGCTGTCATGTGCAGCCAGAATCGGAACAGCCGACTGTGCTTGATTGTGGAATGAAGGTTGAGGAGCTGGAAGGATCTTCTGAGATTCTGCAGATAAAAATGGAGGATTTGAACTCCTTTGGTTTGGAAAAGGAGCCAAGCGACCAGCTTGATGGTGAGTTGTGTGATTTGCATCACTTCTGATGGGATCTGCATTTGTTTATTATTGAATTGTTCCTGAACTGTGGAGTGTTATGCAGTGAAAGAAGATGCCAAGTGGACATTTGATACTTCAATCATTTCTCATTCTGCTTGCACCCTCTGTCACAGATTATCAATCTCATACAGTTCAGTGCTTGCTGGGATGCTTACTCATAGTAAAACCATGTCATGTCAATTCACCTTGAGAATGGTAAATGCTTTCATCAGAATTTAACACTCTTACAAATGGCTTCACAAAGACAAAATGTCTTTTGGAATGGGTGTTTAAATGTTGCATTTTATCAATTACTAGACTACCCGTTGAACCCGTTGGGTTCCTGTTGTGACAGCGGTTGATAAAAAAAAAACATTTCAAAAATATATATATATAGCTCCAGCGAACTATACTGCTGAGGTTGTTTGCATTGATCAAATAATCCCAAAAAGTACTTGACTGAATCGGGAATTGATTTTTTAATAATTTTTTTCATTGCCCGATTTGAACGAAACTTGATACTGCACACCACAGGCGAATGGTGAGTAAGGTGGCCATAAAATTTTTGTGTTATAGTGTACCGTTTTGGCTGTATTTCGGGAACATACATACATACATACATACAAGATGAGAGTTTTAGTAATACATAGATTTACTGACCTTGATTATTGGGTCATTAAATGTTTCATGAATTTAACTTCCAGCCCTTTTGGAAAACGCATCTCTATATATAAAAATGAAAAGCACGGACGGTGAGGCGGTGAAGCTGTCTGTCAGTCCGTGAAGATTATATGCCTATTAATCATGTCCTGTTGGAACGTGAAGAACCCGAAGACCCAAAAGTCACCGAGCACACAAAAGATCCTGAAGACCCAAAAGACCCTCGTGACCCCTGAGACCTTAACACCATTTAGACCCCTTATACCCTTCAAACAGATTAGACAGCTTAGACCCTTGACCATTTCGACCACTTGGATCTTCTTATATGACATAAATTTCAAATAAATATCATATCACCAATATTACAAATATGTTTGTATTATGATTGGTGTAAATTATGCCAACATACTAAATCAGTGATGTCAATCTCTGCAACAATGTGTAGAGAGGCGAGCGTAGTGAGCTGATTCATGCTACTTACCTCCGCCACCGAAGGTGGAAGTTATGTTTTCACCACTTTCTCTCTGTTTGTTTGTTTGTGTGCAGGATATCTCAAAAAGTTGTGGACGGATTCGGACAAAACATGGTGGACAGGTTGGCCGTGTGGCAAGGATAAATTGATTCATTTTGGTGAAGATCCGAATCCAGATCTGTATACGAGAATTATTTCATTTTTAAAGTGATTCTTCACCATTGAGAGATAGGGTCAAAAACGATATAGTACTGTATAGCATGATATTTCAAAAATGTATTGGGCCCAATATGTTCTCGGGGATCAGACATTACGTGGCGTAGGTATGCGCTCAACCAAGTGCCCTTCTAGTTTTATATAAAACAAGTTAGAAATAGAAAAATTATCTTTCTGAACTACATTCTTAACGGATTGACATTAAACATATTCCATGCAAGGATAAATTCTGAGAATGAAAATAGTGCACTTCCTTACCAATGTTAAGATTATTAAAATTAAAAGCTAAACGGCATAACCTAAAAATGTTTGGAATGGATTGTCTGGCCACTTGTTGGCTCTGTCCTGCAAATCATTGGCTCTGTCCAATCTGCTCTGTCTGGCCACTCATTGGCTTGGCTGTTCCTTCAAAAACCTGCTGTTTCACCAAACATCCTGGTTGTCTTATTCACAGCTGTATTGTTGCAGATCTCATTTTGGGGGGATTGGGGGGGGTGAATGGGGCATAGATCACATCAGTTACTTCATCGTGCATGTCAGCTTAAGCGTGTGCAATTCCTGTAATTAAAGAGGCCAGCATCAATTTCAGAGTAGAAAATTGATTTTGACAGTCAGTCATCATCCACATGACTCATGTCACTGACCCAACACAGCTTTGGTCTGGCCAGATGTGCAAGCATTGGTTTGAAGTTTGAAATGCACTCGACTTCTCGTTAAGATACAGTCAGACCAATTGATTGTCAGAATTTGACACAAGTGATCAATGTTGCTGCAGTGCTTTGAGCCATTTAATTTGGCCGGCGTACAGGGGCAAGGTTTCATGTCCATAGGTAAGAGTAGATGAAACTACAGCATGATACACAGCAAATTTTGTTTGCAAATGAATGCCATCGGAGTGCCACACACGACTCCGCAGTTTGCCGAAGCTTGCAGCTGCTGCCGAGATACGATGACCAATTTCACAATCATTGCTAAGGGAATATAAAATATTGCTGACAAGATAGACAAAGTTTTCCACCAAATTCAAATCAGTGCTATCATTGTCAAAGGAGGGGGGTTTTCAAAATTTTGAGGAAAGATTGGTTGATGTAAAATTTCTGTTTTAATTTGATCGATTGTAAAGCTGAAGTCAGTCATAGCTGAAAATAGAGTTTACTCTGAAGTAGAAGCGGAATTGCTGACAAATGCCGTTTTTCTGGGATGCTACTGAGATGCAAATCAATTTGCACACGAATACAAATACCACTCAGAACATGTTTTGCAAGGAAGTGTTCAAAAACGGCAGCAATGAGCAATGTCAACAAGGTTGGTGCAAGCACACAGCCCTTCACACCCTTCTCAATTGCAAAAGGGACCAAAAACTCATTTTTAATTTTGATGTGACCATTCATATTATCGTGCAGACAACAGATCAATGAAATTGGCTTGCCCAGACAACCACATCGACTCAAATTCTGCCACAATAAAGATCAATTTTAGATGATCAAAAACCTTGGCAAAATCAATGAAAGCAGCAAAGAGAGGATGATTTTGCTCGACATTTCTCCTGGCTTTGACGCAGAGAGAAAATCGTATCAACAGTCGAATGATTTTGGTGAAAACCACACTGTGACTCACTTAAGATTCTTTGGCTGAAAGAAACGAGATGACTTTGTATAATTTTCTTGAAATTCATTTTGCAGCAGCCAATAGAAGACTAATTCCGCCATAGTTTCTTGGATTCGACCGGTCACCTTTTTTGAAAATCGTAATAACATTTGCATTCTTATAGGCCATGGGCTAGATAGGCACGTGCCCCCCCCCCCCCCCCCACCTCCCAACAAAACTATGTTTTTTTGAAGTGTGGATATGCTGATACGAATTTGAATGTTAACATTGAAAATATTGGGATGCTACATCTTTTAGCCTCATGAAAAGGGTACCCTCAAAAATGAATTTTCGTCATTTGTGCAAAAGCGATTTCCGTACCCAATAGAATGGGTTCTAGACGACCCATTACACTGTCAGACTACACTATTTATGGCTTATATGAAAAATAATCTCATGCTGGTTCCATGTATGTGTCTAAAATTAATATATCAAGAGCTTATATAACATGTTGAGTGCATGTACTGTTCGTCTTATTTACCGTTCATTACTGTGTTGTAGAAGTTTCAATAAAGCTTATTTTTAAGACTTTTTTTTTTCTTCTGCCAAATAGTCCAGAATAAATCTGACTTAATTTGTTATCCATATTATAGTATCCAAATACAAATTTAATCCAGATTTATGAACACACATGATGTTTATCACTATAAACAACAGAACGGTATTCAAATAAAAGCAGGGTTGGGTTTTAAAATAAATAAATTGCTGAGAACATTATTCATGTTAATATCGCTGTGTTATTCTTTCCCACTCTATAATATAGTAATGTATTTTACAATACATATAAATGTGCTACATTCATACTTATTCCCAAATTCTGATGACAAACAATGATTGAAACCAACTTATATTTACATATAGTAGGTAATAACAGTCTGTAACATTGTTCCTTTTACCAAGCGATAACAAGTATATCTTTATATACATATTTCAAGATATTTCTGTTGAATATTATCATGATCATACAGTTTCATTGTATTCATCAGGTAAGTAACAATATCATGAGATGTTACTGTCATCCATTTCAATCAATGTCAACAGCTAATGGTTCAGCTATGTTCTTCAATCTTGGTCAGACTCTGAGCTGTCACCAGGTAAGTACTCCTGTTTCTGGTATGCTGTCATCGTCATCTGATTCATCATCTCCATCATCACTGGTGTTCACTGATTCAGCAATATCTGTCAACTGCTGTGGGAGAACACACCCCTCATACCAGAGAGGCTCCAGTTTTTTTTGACAAGTGCCCAACCGTGTCCGTCACCAGCATCAGGGATATCAGGGTTGGTAATGTGGGCCTTCTTCTCATATCCCAACCTGGTAGTTCACTCTCCTGATCCTCTGGTTGCTTCTGTGTCCTGTAGCATGATGCCATGTGCAGTGTGGATTGAGACCATTCCAGTGAGGTTGTTCAGTAAGGCCTAAGTCACATTTGCTATACGGCAGCCGTACGCCCTCTGAATTGACAGAAACGTGCGGCGGCCGCAGAGTTTCTGCGGTGGCCTCA